>JAFEMH010003431.1:0-266558 GCA_022495995.1 Adenophora triphylla var. japonica
AGTTCATCGTCATCGATCGCTCAATCCAGGTGTATGGACGTATTGCGTCAAAGTTGCGTTCTTTGGAGCGGCTAGGAAAACATCATGCTCTTCGTTGGAGAAGAGGGGTGCAGCGGGTAGTTCCTCGTGGAGGACGTCCCATACAACTTCCATCCATTCATCACGAGAATGACGGTGCTTGTTGACCTTGATCACAAAAACCTCTTCACACAGCGGGGCCAGAGAGAGTTTGTTTGGAGAATGCCTGACGAATCTCCGCTTGGAGACTGGGGTTTATGTGCCCGTATCATGGCGATATTCGCCGTTTCCTTCCACCCGCCTCCAAGTGTTGGAAAGCGACGGTTGAATTTGATGTATCTGGACCGCCGTGGTCCGCCTCGCTCGAGTACGTTTACATAGTTAGCATCTCCGGACTCGAGGGATTCGATAAGATTTGCCCCGATAGTCCCTTGGTTGATTCGAAGGAGGTAACCCGGTGCCCGAGTGCGGACACGTTTGGCTGCCTTGTCTCGGCTTCGTTTCCTATGAGGAAACCTGCCCTGATGACTTCAAGATCTCCCTGTCGGTTGATGAACTTGACGCATTGATGGAGAGTGGAAGCTATGGCCTTCATGTGGTGTAGCCAAGGGCGTCCCAAAAGAGCTGTGAACTCGGATGGAATGTCCATCACGTGGAATTTTGCTGGCACCATTTGGGTTTCGAACCAAAGTTCCAGAGTCACTGTCCCCAGGTGTGAATACCCCGTCCCGATGCAACGCGCATTCGGAAGTTTGAAATAAATAATCATATAATGTCGGACCGAAATGGGATATTCATTTAGTGACACTCGCTTTAAACCATATTAAAATATTAGTTTAATTTTGAGAGTCGCCACGCCACTTTGATATAGCCCAAAGCTTTGAAAAAAGGCTAAACAGTTAATTGGGTTCGGGGGTCAAGTTACAACAGAAGAAGAAGCGTTATCACTCCTATTGCCCGACGAATCGGTCTTTCTAGCATGTGGGGTGTTGGTTGTGTGCGGTGTTTACAGGAATAGATAGAAGAAACGGGATCATGCATAAGGAGGAGGGGAGAGAAAGAATTTATTGATGATCACACCCTAGAACCTTTGAGTTAGGCCCTCGGAAGGTGCACTAATCAACGTTCATCCTTGGGGGATTGTTGATCATGGGATAATTATAACTAAGGTGGAAGGAAAGAAATAGTTCCTAGATCCATGGGTTTCTTGGGAGAAACCTTAGATCATCCTCGGCTATGCATAATTAAATATATTAAAACAACCCTAAATCTAGCATATATGACATAAGCAAGAAATAAAGTAATTAAAATATACTAAGCATGCAAACAATAATAATAATAAAGACAATAATAATAAAGAACAAAAATATTAAAAAGAGTCTTACCAATTGTAGCAAGACTTTGGGGTCGAATCTTGGCGATTCGAAGAGAATAAGAAGAACTGTGGGTGAAACAAGTGTAGTCTCGTTTCTCCCGTATGAAATTGTGTGTCAAAGTAGGGAGCGGGCACCCCTATTTATAGTGCCTCGGTACTTGGGTTTGAGCCGATTGAAGGGTCGATCGGCCTGAGGGTTAAAGGGTCGATCGGCACTATAAAAAAGGGTCGATCGGCCATACCATGGGTAAAGGGCCGATCGGCACTTCTATGCGCGTACCTTCCACGCTAGCAATGACGGCGCAGTACGGACGAATTAATGAATTTTTAGGGTTTTTAGGGTTTCTCATTAATATTAACCGGGCCAAGCATTTAAAATGCCTTTTTTCGGACCGGGTACTAACCGTAGCCCCTCGGCGACGCTTCTTGTAAGACAAGTGGGGTCGACGATAAAAGAATAGGATCCGTCTGAAAAAGGGATTTCGGGAGGTAAGGAAAGTGACCTTGTGGATGTGAGGTTTTTTTGGACTCGGTGAGTCGCAAAAGGATGACCGGGTAGGTCAAGTGGTGGACCCACGTCGGGCTACCTACGTATCCCAAGAGGAATCAAGCCAAGTCGTAGTTCGAAAACGTGGGCGTTTAGTACCCGAGAGTGGCGGACGTGCAGCGTCTCAAGCCAAAGATGCGATTTGTGGCAAGGCTTTGAGGATCGAATCTAAGGGCGATTCGAATAATATTGAGAGATGTACGGAAAGGAGAATCAAGTATAGTCTTGCCTTCTCCGTGGGAAAATATGTTGTGTGTGGAAAGGAAATTCAAGTATAGTCTTGATTTTTCCCTTTGAAAATTGTGTGTGATGGAACAAATCAAGTGTAGTCTTGATTTCTCCGTGTGAAGATGTGTTGTGAGATAATGTGTGGAAAGGAAATTCAAGTATAGTCTTGATTTTCCCCTTGAAAATTGTGTGTAATGGAACAAATCAAGTGTAGTCTTGATTCGCGTATCGAGAGAAAGTGTATGGGGCAATGTGGGAAAAAACTGTGTGGGAATCAAAAGTCAAGTATTTGACTTTTGCGGGAGTCACCCCGAAAAAATATTAATTTAAACAAAAAATGTTTGAAATTATGAAACAAATAAATAAAAGAGGAATTATTTTAAAAGGATTCTTTTTTTTGAAAACGGTCGAATTTTGAAAAGAAAAATGGGAAGGTTTTTTGAAAATGGGGGGAAGCTTCTTGGGAAGGGGGAAAGATTTTTTGAAAAGGGGGATAATAAAGAACCGGTCAAACGCTCTGCCCGAGACGGACACGCGTCAGGCGGAGACTGTGAAGGGTCGATCGGCCCTTCGCTGTGATTGGCTGAGTACCTTGGACGAGGATCGTGGTCGCCAGGATGAAATCCTGGCCGTTCGATCAGTTGAAAGAAGCACAAAATGGAAGGGCCGATCGGCCCTTGACTCCTATTGGCCTAAAAAGTCGGCCGATCGGCCTTAAGAGCCGTGCAATCTTCTTCTCCAACCCACCTTCTTCTTCTTCTCCGATTCTCTCTGGAATTTTTCGCCGGAGAAGCCTTTTTTGTTCCCTTGATTTGTGCCGAGATTTTGATAAGGTTTTTGCTTTTGCCATGGATCCCGACGTTGCGGCTTTGGAACTATTTCTCAATCAACCGGATTACTCACCATTGGGCTCATACACCGGAGGTACGGGTGGTTTTCATGGCTATGGAGGAGGAGTTGGAGCTAGTGGACACGGCGACGGGGCGGCCCGCGGTTTTGGTGGTGTTGGGGCGGTTATGGCCAAATGGGTGGAGGTTTTGATGGTGGATATAGAGGTTATGGAGGTGGTGAAGGTGGCGGCCATGGCGGCGGCGGTGGCGGTCACGGTGGTGCTTTGGTGGCGGCGGCCATGGCGGTGATGGCGGTGGGTATGGCGGCAACGATGGCGGCCATGGCGGGAATGGTGGAAATGATGGTGGTAGTCGCGGTGGTGATGATGATGAAGAGGAGGTTGATGCGATGCGGGAGAGTGGCCAGGAGTGACGCCGGCGGGAATGTTGAGGCTAGGAGGCGGCGAGCTTCGCGCAATTATCGGCCTTCGAGGCTATTCTTTACGTTGCACAACAGTCGGATTTTACGCGGGCACGACTTTTCATGGATCACTGGTCTTCGCTCCGCGTCGGGATGAAGGTACAATTTTATTTAACAACATAATAATTAATACATGTGCAAAGTGTTTTATTATTTTAAAATGCGAGTGATGACACATACTGTCTTTGTGTTTACTGCGAGATGAAGAAGATGAAGGGACGTAGTTCCCTTAAGGCGGTTGGTGAGTTGTGGGCGCTTTTGCCGGCCGGTGAGGGTGGTCCTCGCGAGATGGTGTGGAGCTTGGGGTTGGGCCCCTTCTTTGATATGGTTTCAGCGATGGGTCGGACCGGAAGTGTAATCTTGTGGTGAAGGTGTGTCGTGAGTTTTGGTGGGACACGACACATACTTTCCATCTGAGTTGGGGTGAGACTACGATCACTCCTACGAGACTTCGCCGTCCTCACCGGGTTGAGATTTACGAGATATAGCATTGCCTTTTGATGAGACCCTACACTCGATAAGGCTCGTCGAGATTCAGTGTTTGGCGCTAGCGTTGGCCGGCGAGGAATTTCGGTGTTGGCCTTGAGGGAAAGGCTGTATAAGCTTGTTGAGGCGCCATTGATCGGTACGAGTCGGTCGGTATGGGATGGACGCGCTTGTCAGGGATTCCTTTGGTACGGCTTATCGGTGGCCCTCTTTCCCAACTCGGGCCCGGTGTGCCGATTCTCCTTATTGGGTGCTTTGTCGACTTGGGCTTAGTGCGGGATATTTCTGGGGAGGGGCCGGCTTGGCCGAGCTGTGCGGGCCCTTGACCTTTGTCTCGAGGTCCAATACCTCTTCTTTTGATGCTTTTCACTTTGTCTGGAGGTATGCTAACTCTTGTCATTCTCATTGTCCTTTTATTTGTTACTTGTCTTTCCGTTTTTTTTTTTGTAACTATACATTTGTGTCTTTTGCGGGCTGGGTTTATGAGATCTTTGGCGTTGCGCCTTTCACTCTACGGGACCGGACTCGGGATGTGCCCGTCTTGCGGTGCTTGGAGGAAGGAAAATCGGATTGAGGGTATCAGAAGACGGTTCGCGAATCTGATTTGAGGGCTGTGCTTGATGGTCCCAGTAGACCCGAGTTTTTACTCTATCCTTGGACTCCTGAGGCTTCGGAGACTGTTGGTGCCGTTCGGGACGTTACTGCTTCCCGCCTTGCTAGTTGGATTGCTTGCGTGCGATGTATGCGGGCGAGCGGGTGTCGAGCGGCACTATGCGTGGGCTCCTCTTTATGCGCCTCGGCACCCTCCCAAGAATATGTGGTACCGGACCGATTGCCGAGAGGATGGAGTATACGTATGGGGTCCCCGCTTATCGGTTCCGCCTTGACATGCCTTATATAGATTTTGTGGCTCTTTTACGAGATCACCGCGGGTGGTGCGGCGAGCTGCTGCGGATGCCGAGGCTGCTGGTATGGGGGGGCAGGATCCGGTTATTCCCGAGCCGATGGGTGCTGCACCTCCCGAGATAGTGGATATGCCTCCACTTTCTGATCATTTCTATGTGCATATGGCCGACGGGGAGGTGCGGGTAGACTTGGCTCCTACGAAGCCGATGAGGTGGAGGGTGCCCGGCTTCCTCCCGGCGGTCTTTGGCGGGGTATGCCTTTTACCTTTCTTATTCATGTACTTGGTATTTATGCTTTAGCTGTGATGTAACTCTCGCACTTGATTTTGCGAGGTTACTCGGGAGTCTTATGTGCGGTCCGTGAGGCATAGCAATGTATTGACCCGTCTGCGAGGAGTGCGGTGTCGGCACTTTCTTGCCAATCCGGAGATCGGTAGATGTGGATCCGGCGCAGGGGAGACAGCGCTCCCAGGGTGATGGTAGCTCGACATCCGGGTTTTCTCGCGGTCGTGCCTCGACTTCCCGTCGGGGTCATTAGGATTTTTCATTTTTATGTAGTACTGTTAGGAAAAAGTAGGGAGCATGCAGACTCTAGATTTTATCTTTGACTCAACGATGAATGCTTTATGTAATGGTCTAAGGATTTAATATATAAGAGTTAGCACTTTCTATTTATGTACATTTCTATTTTTGGACGTTATCTATTTTTGTACACTGCATTGGACAAAATAAAATAAAATAAAGTAAAACTTGAAAATAGAAAATAATAAAAAATAAAGAATAAAGATAAAATAAAATAAAAGAACAAAAAGGTGGAGCCTTGGGATCTGCTGAAACTGTGCTGAAGTTGAGCCGTTTTCTGGAGAGACCAAAGAGTCGATCGGCCCAAATAAAAAGGTTCGATCGGCCCCAAAATTAAAGGTCCGATCGGCCCTATCTTTGAAAAAGGCGGCGGTTGTTCTTCTGGAAGGCCGATCGGCCCTAAGGTGTCCTTTTCTGAACGGATTGCCTCAATCCTTTTCTGTCGCACAAAGTCCTATACCAAACTTATAAATAACCTTGCCATTGACGGGTACAAAACATAATTTCTTTTCTCTCTTCTTCGTACTGTTCTGCTCTCTTCTTGCCGTGGACATCAATATAATAATGAATTCCCATCCTTCTGTTTTGGTGGAGAAACAAAGCAATTTTGAGAGTGATTTGGCTGTTTGGGTATCCAAGGTACCTCGCTCTGTTCGTCACGCCTTTGATAAACGTTTTGGGGTAAAGTGTATTTGGTCCCTTTTGCCCATGCATCCCAATTGGAATCTCCTACATCTTTGCTGCTTTTTGGGATGAATCTAATCACGTCTTCAACTTTTCTTACAACGAGATTACACCCACTTATGAGGATTTTCTTGCTCTGTGTGGAGGGGATGATGTCAGTTTGATAGCGGTTCCGCAGGATCGAGTTCCGTTGGTGACAAGGGTGGCCAAATTTCTGCACCTCCCTACGGCTGTGGCTAGAGGTTTGGTTGAAGGTGTGGACATAGATATCTGTGATTTGCCGGGAAGGTTTGCTTATGGTGATGACTTTGACTCGGATTTTGCTTTGGATTGCCTGGCCCTCTGCTTATTTTCCAAGGTTCTGTTTTCTCCTTATGTGGGTGTAGCTACCGGTGGATGCTTGGATATGGTTGATCGGGCCCGTTCGGGAGGAGTATTGTTCCGGTTCTCTTGGGCGAGACACTTCATGGTATATCTCGAGATAGCTAGGGGTGCTCCGCTTATGACTAGGGCGGTGCCAAATTGCGACCACGTGGCTCGAGGATCGACTTTTTGTTCTAGAGATTCCCCCTTCGAGTGTTAGGCCTTGGTTTCATGGTTGTAGGAGGAAGATTGATCCGCTTTCCGGCTTGTCAGAACGGGAGTGGAAGATGTATTTGGCGGAAGTGGATGCGTAGGATTCATTGGCGAGTACGGCATTGGGGCCTCTCCTTCATTCGGAGCCTTCGGCTTGGGCAATGCGATTCGTGTACCGGCTTTTGAGACCACCACCTTTTACTATGCGGAGCGGGTACTTCGGCAATATGGCATGGAGCAGTCCGTCCTCAAACTTGGGGAACTTCAGAGTTTGATGATTACGCCAAAGTCCTTCCAATGGACGTTGGTGTTTCGGTTTTGATGGTAAGCTTATGGAGTTCTCATGGGATGCCACGAGTCTATCTTGCACAGCGGACCCTTAGCACTCATTTGTCGCATGCTTATTTGACATGGTATGAAGAAAACTTGGGACCGATGAGGGAGACTTTGTATGACTTGAGACGGAGATTGGTCCCTAACATATCTTCGAGCCGTTTTCTCAGAGACATGGAGGCTTTGGGGATTTCTCTAGACACAGTGGAGGAGAATCCTCCCAAGAAGATGGAGCGGAAGTTGAAGGGTAAGGCGATCGAGGAGGTTCCCCCATTGAAGAAGAAGTATTCGCCTTATTTTAAGAGAGAGAATACGAAGAAGCCGACTCGACGAGCTGCCAAGAAGAAGAAGGACGGAGATGAGGGGCCTAGTGCCAAGGAGTAGACCTTATATGTCCGAGTATCCACCCACAGTCATATGCAGACACATTAGTTATTTATTTGGTCTTTTAATTTTTTTTAGTTTCTTTTGCAAGTTATTTAGTCATTAGTATAGTCGAGCTTAGACTCATCAAATAAGTGTAATCATGCATTGATTGTGGGAATGAAAAAGTTTATTGCTTTAGTAAAAACAGATTGGATTTTTATTTATTTTTTGGACATGCTAGATTAGCCGCTCTACGTTCCCCTTTTACAATGAGAACCAAGGGGCTCAGGTCGTCGTAGTTCATTTTTATCAAGCTACTATTTTTAGAAAGGGGAGATAGAAGCGGGACAATGTTTTTATTTTATTTGTTTGCTCTAACTTTTGCCTAGACCGCCCTTTACGGGTTTTCAATCTAGCGAGCTTTTGAACGCACCCTTTCTTTTATTGCTAGACCGCCCTTTGCGGGTTTTCAATCTAGCGGGCTTCTTTGCGTTTTTTTTTTTTTTTTTTTTTTTTTTTTTTATTTAGAGGGGGAGGAAGAGCTTAATCATAGTAGCGTCGAGCTTGCGAGGTTGGTGGGCTCCTTGAATTCGTTGTCATCCAAATGCGCCATTTTAAGCTGCTCCACCCGAAAATATCTTCTTGATCACATACGGGCCGGTCCATGTAGGGGCCCACTTCCCAAGAGGATTGAACTTATTGGGAAGTTGCCGCTTCAAAACCAAATCTCCTTCCTTAATGTCTAAGGGTTGCACCTTTTTGTTGAAAGCCCTTCTGTCCGTCTTTGATAGGCTCGGATGTGTTCCATGGCTTTGAGTCTGCGCTCGTCAAGTGTGGCCAGCGATCATATCGGCTGCGGAGCCATTCAACTTCAAGCTACTTGATTCTCTAATAAGATTCTCAAAGACGGGACTTCCAACTCAACCGGGAGTACTTTGCCTCCATCCCGTATGTCGAGCAAAGGAGTTTCGCTGTAGGTGTACGAACGGAAGTTCTATATCCCCAAAGTGCCAATGGTAGTTTCTCGGGCCGAGTCCTACCTCGAATTTGTCTTTACGATTATCTGCTCAATCGTTTTGTTAGCTGCTTCGACTGCTCCGTTGGTCTGAGGCCTATAAGGGGAAGACTTGTGTCGGGTAATCTTGAACTCTGCCAGTAATTTGTCACAATCTCCGCCGAAGTGGGACCCGTTGTCCGAGATAATCTCATTTGGTACTCCATATCTGCACATGATGTCCTCCTTAATGAACTGTGCCACCTTTTTGGAAGTCAACACCTTGTAAGACTTCGCCTCGATCCACTTGGTGTTGGGTTTCCGAGGGTCCATGCGCAGCGGAATAAGCAATAACTCGAAAAACCCCAAGCCCTAGAATCCGTTCTAGATGAATAATTAAGAAAGATGAAATAGAAATACCAAACTTGAATGCTTTTTCCTTTGATAAACTTGACCCAACTCCAGATTGAACGACCTTGTTAATCCTTGATGAACGAACGGGAATCACGAACCAAAGATCTTGACGAGCGAAGATCCTCTATGTGTATCCACGCGATGAACGAACCCTAAAACTCTTCTAGGTGGATTGCTAGATCCTATTGATTGAAACACCTTTCAATCAATGAAGAACAATGGATTTGGTGGTGTTTGATTCTCAATTCTCAATTGAAATCTCTCACTTTTGATGTTTCTCTCAAGCCAAAACGTTCTCTTGACGGCTAGGGCAACCGAGGGTAAGTATTTATACGTTATAAAACTTTTCCCCTCGTGAAAACCCTAGTTTTAAGTCAATTCCAGCGTCGATCCGGTGCCCAGGGACGAGTCGTCCCCCAGGGGGACGAGTCGTCCCACTGGCACCCGGCTCTTCGAATACGGCGTCCCCTTAAGGGGAATAGTTGGTTCTGGCCTGGGGACGAGTCGTCCCCTGAGAACAAAAACTCCATATTCTTCATTTTTTACAATTCGTTCGATGCGTGTGACCCCATAGGACTATATTATGTTGGCAATGAGTTCGATCACATCGATCCTCATAAGACATGAGCGGACTCTAGCAAGCCATCATGCCTACCCAAATAATATAATATCAAGTTCGATTTCCTATATAGAACATATCACAATCCCATTGTCACACGATGTTATATTGAACATGAGTCATGGTCCACGTCAACTCATATTGTTCAATGCTTTCTCGTTACTAAGTAAATTGATTAATCGAATGACATTAATCACATTAATTCATTCGGGCATGGCCATGCACTACATCAATCTTACTTACGAGTGGCCTAGCAAACATCTCTCTTTACGAGGGACAATTTCCATCTTGACTTATCACTCTTCCCAACAAGAATCATACCATGCCAATGATAGCCCTTATTGTCATCCGGTTAAAGACAACGTTAAACTATATCAAACATGATATTCATCGAGCGGAAGACGATGATAATCTCGGAGTCAAAGGATATCAATGATATGACTATATGAGATTTAATTATGACATTTGACCATGACATAAATCTCATAATGGGTCAAGTCCAGTACCTTGTTCTCTAACAAGTACCCATGAATCTAATGTGCATCTCCATGCATATAATCATCACATGATTATCCATTAGACTTCATACTAGTGCTTCATAAGTACTAGGGACACGATTATTACAATAAACATGCAAACATATATAATAATCAAAGTAATAATCTCATATATAAATGAATAATGACATTACAAATAAGTCTATCTCTATAGGACTAGGGCACTAACACCTACAGTCTCCCACTTGCACTAGGCCCAATCATTCATGTATCTTATACCCATGGACCTAACATGACCATCATGTTTAGCTTGTGGCAAAGGCTTGGTGAGAGAGTCCGAAATGTTGTCATTCGTTGGTACCTTGCATATCTTGACGTCTTCCCTTTCACAGATTTCTCGAATGAGGTGGAAACGTCTCAAAATGTGTTTGGATCGTTGATGTGACCTTGGTTCTTTTGCTTGCACAAATGACACCATAATTGTCACAACAAAGTTCCATCGGATTAGTGATACTTGGAACAATTCCAAAACACTAATGAACTTTTGATCCAAACTGCCTCTTCTAGTTACATAATATGTTGCTAAAATTCGGCCTTAGTAGTAGAATCGGCTACGATTTTCTGCTTGAAACTCTTCCAATAAAATCGCACCTCCAATAAGCATAAACACAAATCCTAATTGCGATTTTAATTAACTTTGTCAGTTTGGAAGTTAGCATCCGTGTAACCTTTACAACAAGATTAACTTCCAATCTTTCAAATACCAAGAACGTATCCTTAGTTCTTCTTAAGTACTTTAAGGATCGTCTTGACTGCCATCCAATGGTTCTCACCAGGATCAGATTGGTATCGACTCGTCATGCTCAAAGCATACGAGACGTCGGGTCTAGTACAAATCATGGCATACATGACAGATCCAAATGTCGGAGCATATGGAACTTCATCCATTCTCTTTTGCTCATCAGTTGTCATGGGACACTGAGTCTCGCTAAGAGTAATACCATGACCCATTGACAAGTTACCTTTCTTAGAATCATCTAAGAACCTTATCAATATGAGTATTTTGACTCAAACCAACTTATCCTTTTAGATCTATCTCTATAGATCTTGATACCAAGGATGTAAGCGGCTTCACCCATATCATTCATTGAGAAACCTTTCCTTGACCAAGACTTGGCAGGTCTTAAGTGTCGGAACTTTGTTTTCAATGAGTAAGATATCATTGTCATATAACAATAGAAATAATACTATGCTCCCACTGAATTTCATGTATACACAAAGTTCATCTTCGTACTTGATGAAGTCAAACTCTTTGACCGATTCATCAAAATGAAGATTTCAACCCCTCGAAGCTTACTTCAACCCATCTTATGGATCTTTGCAACATGCATACTTTATTAGAATTTCTTGGATCGACAAACCCTTGATTTGTATCATGTATACATCCTTAAGTAGGTTTCCGTTAAGAAACGCTGTTTTGACATCCATTTGTCATATCTCATATTCACAATATGCGATAATAGCAATTGAAACTCTAATAGACTTCGGCATTGTAATGGGCAAAAGGTTTCAACATAGTCAATACTATGAATTTTCCTAAATCCCTTTGCTACAATCCTTAGTCATGAAAGTATACACCTTCCATCCATGTCGGTTTTCTTCTTGAAAACCCATTTGCACCCTATGGTTTTTACACCTTCAGGTAGCTCAATCAAGTTTCAAACTTGATCATCAGACATGGATTGTAATTCGAACTCCATGGTTCCTAACCATTTATCCGAATTAGGAGTGGACATCGCCTCTAGATAGTAAGTAGGATCGTCATTCTCAATGACTTCCACTTTATTACTTTCCGATATGAGAGATCAATATTTCTCGTGTTCGGATCGTAACCTATCCAATCTACGATGGACATGTGTAACTTGAACCGGTTTCACAACTCCTTGTGAACTTGGTTCCATCTCTACTCTTGGTTCCATGTTATTTTCAGGTTCTTGAACTCTTCAAGATCAATTTTACTCCCACTAGATTCTTTATTGAGAAACTGTTTCTCAAGAAACGAATCATATAGAGCAACAAACACTTTGTTCTCATTGCGGTTGTAAAACTGATATCTGAAATTAACCCTGTCAGATTTGGTGCTAACTTATAAGAGACAGGTCTCTTTACATAAGATGCAACCCCAAATCTTCATGAAAGACATTCTTACATGCCACATCTCATGTGGGGACTTAGGAATCGATTTAGTAGGGACTCTCTTCAGTGTAACCACATCATTTCTAATGCATACCCTCAAAAGGAAATAGGAAAGTCATCTTGACACATCATCGAACGAACCATGTCATACAAGGTTCAATTCCTCCTCTCAGACACACCATACAATGTGGTGTTCCGGGTGGAGTCAACTCTGAAACGATTTCACAGTTTTGAGATGATTGTCAAACCCTTGGCTCAAATATCCATTACCTCGATCTAATCGAAGTACTTTAATAGTTTTGCCAAGTTGTTTCGTACTCCATCTTGAAATGTTCGAAACATCCCAAACAATTCACCTTTGGACTTCATCGGATAGACATAGTCATATCTAGATAAGTCTTTAGTGAATGTAATGAAATACCAAAATCTTCCCCTAGCAATGCTGCTTAATGGTCCATGTACATCTCATGTACTAGGATCAATAAGTCACTAGCCCTCCCACTACTCTTAGTGTAGGGTGGTTTGGTCATTTTACCAAATAAACGAGATTCACATACCTCAAATGATTCATAATCATATGAGTCTAAGTGTCCATGTTAATGGAGTTTAGATTATACGTTTCTCATTTATATGACCAAGCCGGCAATGCCATGTGAACGTGTTGTTCACATCATTCGGTTTAGATTTCACACTTATATTATAGATATCTTCAATATTATTTTGTATCTTAACATCAAGGATATGAAGACCATTCAATGATATATGCATTACAATAAGGCATATCATTAAATAAATATAAAGCTTCTTATTCTCAATAAGAAAATTATATTCTTCATCATCCTCATAAGAAACAAAATGATACTCCTACTCAAATTCGGAACGTAGTCACACTTGTTCAAAACAAGTACTAGTCCACAAGGTAAAGTGACTTCATAAGTCCCTACGGCTAATGCAGCAACTCTTGCTTCATTACCACGCATAGGTTTAATTCACCTTCTTTGAGTAGCTTTCTATTCTTTATTTCTTGCACATTTAAACAAATGTGGGATCTATATCCGGTATCATATACCCAAGAACAAGAAGTCGAAAAGAAAATATCTACCATATAGATACTTGAAGTAGTAGAAATCATATTGCCCTTCTTCACCTTTTAGGCCTTCCTAATTAGCCTTGCAACTTTGCTTCCAATGACAATCTCATTGCAGCGGTAGCAAACTGCATCCTTTTGAGACACTTTGGGTTTAGCCTCTTCGGCTTTGGCAACTTTTGCCCTAGGTTTAGCAACCTTTGCTTTACCTTCTTGCCTTCCCTTTTGAACCCCTTTCTTGTGTTAACCATTAACACACTTGCGGATTGCTCCTTTTGCATCTCATGCATTAAAAGCCTTCACCACAACATATATCTTTTGTCTAGCTTGCACTTGGAACATTTCCTTTTGTGCGTTGTGCTAGAACAAAAGCAATTTCCACGTGTTCAAGGTTCTCCTTAAGAGCCTTTAAACATGGTGGCAAGTATAGGGCAAACAACATCATAGGAATCATCTAAATGTTTCTTATGTTGCTCCTTACATGCCCTTTGCAACGTTTGCAGTGGGTTTAGCAGGAATAGATTCGTCAAGAACGTACAATTTTGCTTAAGAACTCTTCTTGAGCATCTGATCAAATCAGAATAACTTGTACCGTTCTTTTCGAACTTGTCCTTCATAAGGACGAATCGCAATAATAAGGATTAATTATAGTTTAATGCTATTTCTACAACAAAATATGCAACACATATGAACACATATAAGTACCGATTTCATTTAAGAGATTAAATAACGTATTTCATAAATACTCCCACTAAATTATATAACCTTCTTATGCAAATATGCATAATATAATTTAATAGGCTAAGACCCAACTTTAATTTAATTTCAAGTCGGCTATGGCACGACTGCTCAAAATTAAACTAAAAAGGTAGATAACATTTATCAATCATATCTATATATGACTCTTAGATCATTATGAGATTATAGACATCATATGTCACATGTTTCAATCTCATCTTATGCCTTAGGCCCAAAACTGTTTTGATAGCCTAATTGAGTTCAACCATGTTAAACGTATAACAATCACTATTTGCTCATCTTGATCATACAAAGATAGAATCAATGTACCTCGCTGTGGCGTAGCCTACATGAAACTATCCGTGTACTCACAAGTGTTTAAACATGGGTGGCATAAAACAAACTCAAATTACAAAAAAGGTTTAATTTTTCATGCTTATCAATTACATGCCAAGGTTGATTCATGAAAACTATATGAGCATAATTATGAACATGGAATGATGCAACACAAATCATATTTGGTCAGTAATTACTAGTACGCGGCCACGTGCTCCAAAATTATCCCACACTTCCATCGAAGTGCCTGTGGGAAAGGTTTTGGTGTCCAGCCAATATACCAAGTAACACTTCACAAATATCCTAGATTAATCACATTAATCATATTAATGAAATTGACATCCCATAATCTAGATTAATCATATTAATCATATATTTCAATTTCATAATCATGGTATATCAATATATACAATTACTTCTCAAGCAAAACTCATACAATTTCACATTCTAGATCATGCACATCATGAAAATTCATATAATCATATTACACAATTATCATTATTATCTAACTAAACATCATGAACGGGGCTCTGATACCACTTTGTTGGGTTTCCGAGGGTCCATGCGCGTGAATAAGCAATAACTCGAAAAACCCCAAGCCCTAGAATCCGTTCTAGATGAATAATTAAGAAAGATGAAATAGAAATACCAAACTTGAATGCTTTTTCCTTTGATAAACTTGACCCAACTCCAGATTGAACGACCTTGTTAATCCTTGATGAACGAACGGGAATCACGAACCAAAGATCTTGACGAGCGAAGATCCTCTATGTGTATCCACGCGATGAACGAACCCTAAAACTCTTCTAGGTGGATTGCTAGATCCTATTGATTGAAACACCTTTCAATCAATGAAGAACAATGGATTTGGTGGTGTTTGATTCTCAATTCTCAATTGAAATCTCTCACTTTTGATGTTTCTCTCAAGCCAAAACGTTCTCTTGACGGCTAGGGCAACCAGGGGTAAGTATTTATACGTTATAAAACTTTTCCCCTCGTGAAAACCCTAGTTTTAAGTCAATTCCGCGTCAGTCCAGTGCCCAGGGGACGAGTCGTCCCCCAGGGGACGAGTCGTCCCCTGGCACCCAGCTTCTGAATCTGGCGTCCCCCTTAAGGGGAATAGTTAGTTACGGCACAGGGACGAGTCGTCCCACGAGAACAAAAACTCCATATTCTTCATTTTTACAATTCGTTCGATGCGTGTGACCCCATAGGACTATATTATGTTGGCAATGAGTTCGATCACATCGATCCTCATAAGACATGAGCGGACTCTAGCAAGCCATCATGCCTACCCAAATAATATAATATCAAGTTCGATTTCCTATATAGAACATATCACAATCCCATTGTCACACGATGTTATATTGAACATGAGTCATGGTCCACGTCAACTCATATTGTTCAATGCTTTCTCGTTACTAAGTAAATTGATTAATCGAATGACATTAATCACATTAATTCATTCGGGCATGGCCATGCACTACATCAATCTTACTTACGAGTGGCCTAGCAAACATCTCTCTTTACGAGGGACAATTTCCATCTTGACTTATCACTCTTCCCAACAAGAATCATACCATGCCAATGATAGCCCTTATTGTCATCCGGTTAAAGACAACGTTAAACTATATCAAACATGATATTCATCGAGCGGAAGACGATGATAATCTCAGGTCAAAGGATATCAATGATATGACTATATGAGATTTAATTATGACATTTGACCATGACATAAATCTCATAATGGGTCAAGTCCAGTACCTTGTTCTCTAACAAGTACCCATGAATCTAATGTGCATCTCCATGCATATAATCATCACATGATTATCCATTAGACTTCATACTAGTGCTTCATAAGTACTAGGGACACGATTATTACAATAAACATGCAAACATATATAATAATCAAAGTAATAATCTCATATATAAATGAATAATGACATTACAAATAAGTCTATCTCTATAGGACTAGGGCACTAACACCTACACTTGGTGAAGTAATCCACAGCTACTAATACAAAACAATGCCCATTGCTTCCCGGCGGTGTAATCTTGCCAATCACATCAATCCCCCATGTCGCAAATGGCCAAGGGGTTACCATGCTATACAACTCGTGAGGGGGCACATGGTTCAAATTGGAACACATTTGGCATTTGGGACATTTCCGCACAAACTGGATGCAGTCGGCTTCTATAGTGACCCAATAATAACCCAACCGTGTGATTTTCTGTCTCAACATTCTGGCATTCATGTGTGGACCGCATAAGCCATCGTGTACTTCTTCCATGATCATTTCTGCTCGTTTTGCGTCTACACAGAGTAACAGGAGACCATCGTAGTGTCTTTTGTACAACATATCATCCAGTAGAACAAACTGTCCGGCCAATCGTTTCAATGCCTGCAAGCTTTTGGCTTTCACGTCTCCTAGAAAAGACACATCGCCCTTCTTGAGATACTCATAGATTTGTGTGTACCACGGATCCTTATTCTCCTCGATGTCAGCTTGAATCTCGCAGCAGTAGGCTTCGTAGCAGTAAGCTGGGTTCTCTCTACGACCAACTCTGAATGGTTTTACAGACATCCCGTGAGGAATTTCGACCAAAGAAGCCAGCGTAGCTAAAGCATCGGCAAATCTATTTCTGTCTCTGGGTAGATAATGGAATGTCACTTCCTTGAATTGCTTGACAAGCTCTTCCATATGAGTCTGATACTGTTGTAAGTAGGGGTCAACAGTCTTCCACTTCTTAGACGTCTGATTGATAATTAAAGCCGAATCTCCATATACTTCCAATTCTTTCACATTACGCTCCAAGGCTGCTTCTAACCCGGCTATGCAAGCCTCGTATTCAGCCGCGTTATTGGTGGTTGTAAAATTCAGCTTGATGGCGATGGGGGTGTGCTCATCTTTGGGATCAACCAAAAGGATTCCCACTCCGTTGCCCCTCTTGTTCGCGGCTCCATCAAAGAATAGTTGCCATCTCTCTTCCGTATCAATGCTAAAAATCCCCTCGTCTGGAAATTCCGGTTCAAGCCCCTGTTCTTCTGTGCTTGGAAACTCTGCTAAGTGATCTGCCATGGCTCGCCCTTTAACTGCTTTTCTCGGCACATAGGTGATATCGAATTCCCCCAGAAATACCGACCACTTGGCTAATCTCATGGACAGAGAAGGTTTGTCAAACAAATACTTAATTGGATCCATCTTTGACACTAGCAGAATCGGATGCGCTGACAAGTAATGCTTGAGCTTATTAACCACCCAAACTAGCCCGGTACAGGTTTTTTCCAATGCTGAGTAGTTTAGCTCACTCCCCTGCAACTTTCGACTAACGAAATAAACGGCGTTCTCCACCCGAGAGTCCTTGGCTTCTTGTGCCAGCATAGCCCCAACGGCTGTATCGATTCTTGTTAGGTACAATAGCAATGGTTTCTCCGAATGTGGGGGGCGAAGGATAGGGGGATTGACCAAGTATCTCTTGATTTCCTCAAAGGCTTCTTGACACTTCCAGTCCCAATCTATACTTGCGGTCTTCTTCATCAGTCTGAAAATCGGTTCACACATAGTAGTCAATTGATTAATGAAGCGGCTGATGTATTGTAACCGTCCCATGAATCCCTTAACTTCTTTTTCTGTGCGTGGTGGCCTCATCTCTCCGCATGATGGCTTGAATCTTCCTTGGATCTGCCTCAATCCCTCGTTCGGTGACCATGTAGCCTAGGACCTTTCCTCGAATAACCCCGAATGTACACTTGGCGGGATTCGGACGCATTGCGTGTTCACGCGATGCTGTCGAAGAACTTTCTCAAATCAATGAAATGCTGACCGTCTGACCCCTTGGAATGAATGATCATATCGTCGACATACACCTCAATCTCCTTATGGATCATGTCATGGAATAATGCTGTGACCGCTCTCTGGTATGTAGCCCCTGCATTTTTCAATCCGAATGGCATTACAGTGTAATAGTATGTTCCCCATAGTGTAGTGAAAGCCGTCTTCTCCTGGTCTGCCTCCGCCATCTTGATCTGATTATATCCTGCAAAACCATCTACAAAAGACTTGACCTCGTAGTTAGCAGTGGCATCTACTAGCATGTCGATGTTGGGCAACGGGAAGTCGTCCTTTGGGCTAGCCTTGTTGAGATCTCGGAAGTCAACACAAACTCTAACCTTGCCATTCGATTTACTGACAGTCACAATATTAGATAACCAAGTCGGATACTCAATAACTCTGATAAAGCCCACCCGGAGGAGCTTCTCTATCTCTTCTTTAACTTGCAGAGACCATTCTGGCTTAATGCGGCGCAATTTCTGTTTGACCGGCTTGGCGTCTGGTGTTAGTGGTATTCTGTGTTCCACTATCGAGTTATCCAGCCCCGGCATATCCTTGTATGACCATGCGAACACATCCGAATATTCTTTAAGCAGCTCAATCAACGCTTCACTTTCGGTCCCTTCGAAGAAGCTTCCAATCTGCGTCTCTCTCGGCTCTTCTTCCGTTCCCAAATTAATACATGATAACACCTCATCGGCAGCTTGGGCTCGACCTTCCTTTTGATTGATAACTTGCTTAGAAATTTCTTTAATATATTCATTGTTTAGTGTGTCCGCTTCCTCTAATGAGTCATTATTAACTAAGTTAATTTGATTAAGTTGAGCATTATTTTTAGTCAATTTATCATTAAGAAGATTGGCTATGAGGGGATACTCAGAAAGATCTAGTTTTTCATTCATAGCGAAAGGGAAAACAACATTTGCAACTAAATCATAGTCTTCTGACGTGAGGTCATCAGACTTGGAAGAAGACTCAAACTCAAAAGAAAACACATCAGACTCAAACAAAACAGATGACTCTGAAGAAGCAGAGGACTTGGGGGAATCAGGGGGAGACTCAACAGGAGGAGGCATCAGTCCCAGCTCTTCAACCATGTATTCCTTCGTGACTACGGGTCCGCCAAATATGCAACAATTCTTCAGCTTTCCAACAATGGGTGTCACCAACGTCCTTGGATCCGTATCGCTCCGCCCGCTTCCGCTCCAATGATCGCAACCATATCATCTTCTATATTCGGATTCCCCAAATGCCGCAACGGTGTTCGACCATCCCATTCTTCGCATCCTCTGAAACTGCAATGTTCTCAACCAACGGCTCATCCAAAGATACCGCCCTAGGCTGATTGGCCAACTCATCTTCGGTCTTGATGATGTCTGGCTCTGGATCGTGACAACCTTGCCTCTCTTTTGACGTGGGTCCCCGAGAACCGTCTTCGGCTTTGACCTATCAACCTCTGTATCCCTGAAGATTTCGAAACCTTTCTGCGGCTGCCTGTGTGATCAAACCAAGGCTCGCTAAACTCCATGCAAGAGAATTCTTCGCCCTCCTTGACAAAGTAACTATTGAGGGAAAGGCGGTATGGCCTCATCTCTGGCTTCTCGTAGGGTAGCTTTGCCCTCTTGAGGAACTCAATTCTTTTCTCTTCAGCCCAATCTTCAGGGGTAATAACATAGCCTAAACCGTGCCTGCTGCGATGATCGTAGCTTCCATTGCTTGCGTAGGTCCCTGGAGATGTTCACCCGGTCCAGCCCTGGTACAAATCCCATGTTCCTCATCATCCCAACAGCTGGTCGTACTTTGTCCGATGTCTTTGTGAGGTCTACCGCGCAAACTCCGCGCGCTGTGCTATTAGGCGAAAACCGCCGAACATTGAACTACCCTCTTCGTGCTTGAATCTGTAGGACCGGCTTTCCCCAGTGCTTGATCCTTGAGATGTTACCGGATCGCTGTAAATGACTGTCACTTGATCGCCCGATCGGAATTTCACACATTGATGCAATGAGGAAGGGACTCCATTCATCTGATGCAACCATGGCCTACCCAGCAGCATGGTGAAGGTGGAAGGTATGTCTATGACTTGAAACTCAGCAATCATAGTAGTGGTCCCGCAAGTAAGAGGCAAACTGATTATTCCCAACACTGACCGGCTAGTAGAATCGTATCCTCGCACGGAATGAACTGAAGGTCTCAAATCTGTGGGACTTAGATCAAGGACGTCCATCATCCTGGAAGGCAGTATGTTCACCGCAGAACCGTTATCTATGAAAATACGTGGCAACCTTTTTCCGTTGACTTCAATAGTAATGTGCAGTGGTTC
This sequence comes from Adenophora triphylla var. japonica, assembly GCA_022495995.1. NCBI lineage: Eukaryota > Viridiplantae > Streptophyta > Magnoliopsida > Asterales > Campanulaceae > Adenophora > Adenophora triphylla. The sequence continues at coordinate 20,446 of JAFEMH010003431.1, forward strand.
ATTATGATCCGATCCAAACTCCGGCATGTCCAACTCTGAAAATGTAATGATATTCCCAAAGTGTATGTTGCCGATCATCTCGTTACATCTTCGGCTTTGTATCGAGACGGCACCAAAGTCGCAAAGAAGATTCTCGTTCCAACATCATCCCAGTGGGCAAACGAGGACGTTAGCAAGGACCATAAGGATATATTGGCTTGAGTTAGCTTCGGTTGAGTGAGAATAGGGTCTTCTTTATCGGGATTCACTACTTCGGTTTCGGACCAAAGACTTTTTTCGCCCCTTTATCTTCTCGCCTTGATACACCTTTCCGGACCTCGTGAGTAGATTAACCCCATTCTTTTCCATGTCGATACTTCTGCGTGAATTTCAAAATGCACCAACGAGAGAGGTTTAGGACTCTCTTCCACATAATCATCATTTAACGAGGCAACTTCTCCGGGCCGGTTCCTCAAAAGACAAAGATATAACAAGAAAATTCTTTATAAATTGAACTCAAATTACAAAAGCTGACACATTGCCTCCGCTCATGCCTGTCACAAGACTCGGCGGCTCAGTGAGGTCTTTCTCTACCATAGCAACATCACTACCAACTATCTTACTAGGATTCTCTACCTTCCCTTCAATGATAAGCTTCTGCACAGCCCTTTTCAAAGCAAAACCAGCATACTCGGAGAGTTTCGGCACGAACAATCCCTTTCTGACAATAGGCGAGAATACCTCTTCGCTCGACCCCGGTTTCTCAAAAGCATCTTCCATCTCTACCAAGCTGATAAAATTACCTTCCACCATGTGGATCTTGTTGCTAGGGAGAGGATTCCCCACAACATTTGGAGACTTCGGCTTCTCTACCTTACCTTGCCGAATCAAGTCTTGTACTAAACGTTTGAAGCTGAAGGCGTGTCGCAGTGTGACCCTTGTACTTGTGGTAGTGGCAATACTTAGAAGCATCTAAGCCTTCTTTTGGGTTTAACGGTTCATAATTCTCAAGCGGCTTGACCAAGCCCTTCTTTACTAGCACTTCGAAAACCTTGCCCATTGGCATTCCAAAATCATCAAACACTTCCCTCTCGTGGTGAATACTGTTATTCCCCCTCATTACGGCTTGAACATCCAAAGCGGCTTCCCCTTGCACATAATTTACTTGCCCCACGGGCTCTTTCTTTCTTTGCGGTATTTGCGGGAGCTCTATAGCGGAATGAATTATTAGCAGCCTCCCAAAGGTCCTTTGGTGGAGCGATTCCGGTGATGCCGCCTCGTAACGTACGCCTGAATCCACCATTTCCCTAAGGTTGGGAAAATAACCATTACCAACTGCCAACTTGTGTCCGGGTAACAAACACTTGTAAAATATCTGTTTCTGTTCATTCTCCTTGGGCGGATACTGAATTTCGCTCAACTTATCATTCCAACGTTTGTAGAAGTCATAAATCGACTCTCCATTCTTTTGAAGCGTGTGCTCCAAATCAGCTCGATTCACTTGCCAATCCATGTTTGCTTGATACTTTTCGTGAGAACACCCTACTAACCTTGTCCCATGTGTCCCTTTCCTCCTCGTTCAACTTCGTAAACCAACGGAGAGCGGCCCCTTCCAATGTGCTATGGAACATTCTCGCCATCTGCTCGGGTGTACAGTCTTTGGCCCTCATCGCCAACGTATATCTGTCTAAATGTGTCTTTGGGCAAGTAACTCCTCCAAACATGGCCATCTTGGGCATCTTGAAATCTTGAGGTAGGGGTGCGACTTTGCTCGGATTAAGCATCTTGATGGGGGACACACCTTGCTTTCCCATTTGCTCGGTCAATGCCTTCACTTGTTCAATCAATGCTAACACGGTCGGGTGCGTAGCAATGTTGGAGTTACGTATGGTTTGGGGTTGAGTGATGGTAGGGAGGTGGAGTAGGTAGGAATATGATGGCCGGAATAATTGAAGGGTAAAGTGGGAGGGGGTAGATTAGCAAAGTGGTCCTTGGGTGTGTTGGCAGGAGGTTGATAAGGTCTTTTGGATTTGCTCGAGCTCCCATACATGACGGTGGTGGAACATTATTGTAGGCCGCTTGGGAACGTAGTTGGGTAGAGGGAAGGTAGGTGCATTGGGGTTGGCGGGATTAGGAGCATTGACAGTTTCATCTTCAACATCGACCACTTCATTCCCCATCAAGATAACCTTGTGTCCCCTTTTACTGAGTTCCTCAACAAAATGATCCTTCAGCTCTTGATTGTGGTTCTTCAAAGTGCGATTCTGCTCTTCAAGTTTCTCAACCCTCATGGTTAAACCGGCAAAGTAGGCGTGCGGAAGCAGCGGAATGTCATTGAAGTTGGGGTTGGCAGGACCTTCCATTGAAGTGACGGGTGTAGAGCCGGTTGCAGAGGCAGCAGGTGTGCTTGGAGTAGTTGATGGAGGCAAGGTTGTCATTGTTGAATGAAGAACGCGGCCCAACCTTAGCTCTGTGGAAGTATCAGAAAAGACTCGGTTTTAGGACAAGGGTTGACTCAATGCAGTGTACTAGCTTGACCTTTTTTATTTACAAAAGCTTTGTACATTTTAGTCCTACTAAGGTTGGAAGGGATACCCCTTTTTCGCAACTAACTAAATATCCTAAAGTGGTGAATCCTAACGACTAACCTTCTCACATAGACAGTTAATATGATTTTTATGAAAAGTACTGCAAACCAATGATAGGCTAAGATCCTTTAACAATATATAACTCGTCCTCACATAGCACGTCCTTTGAAAGGAAATCAATTTTTTAGTGCTCTTAATCTCTCGATAGATCTTGACTTATCATTGGTTCGTGGTGACTTAACATAAAGACCCCATTAATTGTCTATATAAAAAAGCTTGTCAAACCAACCGGTCATATGGAGTGTATTCCTAGAAAAGTGGGTGACGCAAGGGTTAGGTTTTAGGCTCCCACCGTGCAGTCGAAGCGCACTGATGAGTGGATGGCCAAGTGAGACTCGGAAGGGAGGCGACATGATTTCCACACTTCCTGCACTTTGGCTTCTCCGAAGGGTAAAAGGGTGTCTCGTGGCAAAGGTGACACGGACTCTAGTGGTAGTGTGAGGTAGAGAAGTCTAATTCTTTTTAGAGAAAAAAGAGAAAGATTTTTTATTTACATGAAATGCATGCATGCAATGCAACAGTTAAGAGTAAAGAAAATAAAAAAGAAAGCGAAAAATACAACACCATACAAGAAAACGAAAGTCTGACCCACTTAGTTTGAAAAGATTTCAAAACAGTCCCCAGCGGAGTCGCCACTGTGAATACCCCGTCCCGATGCAACGCGCATTCGGAAGTTTGAAATAAATAATCATATAATGTCGGACCGAAATGGGATATTCATTTAGTGACACTCGCTTTAAACCATATTAAAATATTAGTTTAATTTTGAGAGTCGCCACGCCACTTTGATATAGCCCAAAGCTTTGAAAAAAGGCTAAACAGTTAATTGGGTTCGGGGGTCAAGTTACAACAGAAGAAGAAGCGTTATCACTCCTATTGCCCGACGAATCGGTCTTTCTAGCATGTGGGGTGTTGGTTGTGTGCGGTGTTTACAGGAATAGACAGAAGAAACGGGATCATGCATAAGGAGGAGGGGAGAGAAAGAATTTATTGATGATCACATCCTAGAACCTTTGAGTTAGGCCCTCGGAAGGTGCACTAATCAACGTTCATCCTTGGGGGATTGTTGATCATGGGATAATTATAACTAAGGTGGAAAGTAAGAAATAGTTCCTAGATCCATTGGGTTTCTTGGGCGAAACCTTAGATCATCCTCGGCTATGCATAATTAAATATATTAAAACAACCCTAAATCTAGCATATATGACATAAGCAAGAAATAAAGTAATTAAAATATACTAAGCATGCAAACAATAATAATAATAAAGACAATAATAAAGAACAAAAATATTAAAAAGAGTCTTACCAATTGTAGCAAGACTTTGGGGTCGAATCTTGGCGATTCGAAGAGAATAAGAAGAACTGTGGGTGAAACAAGTGTAGTCTCGTTTCTCCCGTATGAAATTGTGTGTGAAAGTAGGGAACCGGGCACCCCTATTTATAGTGCCTTGGTACATGGGCTGGGCCACTGAAAGGTCGATCGGCACTATAAAAAAGGGTCAATCGGCCATACCACGGGTAAAGGGCCGATCGGCACTTCTATCTGGCGTACCTTCCACGCTAGCAATGACGGCGCAGGTACGGACGAATTAATGAATTTTTTAGGGTTTCTTTAATATTAACCGGGCCAAGCATTTAAAATGCCTTTTTTCGGACCGGGTACTAACACCTGGATGGGACGAGACGAGTTGTCATAGGCCTTGATAGTCCGAGTAGACGGTATCAAATGGCTTTCATGGATGCGGAGAGCTCGCATCATGCTGAGAGGGAGAACATTAACGGCTGACCCGTTATCTACCAATACTCCGGGGAGTGATATGGTGTTGAGTTTGAGAGTGATGTACAGAGCTTCGTTGTGCCCCGAGGCGTCTCTCGGTAAGTCTTCATCACGTAATGTGATCATGCCGCCATACGGGCGGGAGTCGTAGATCTCGTCTCTATCCGTAGAAGGGGAGTCATCCGGCCATCCGTTTCTCGTCTTCCTCTTGCGAGGTAAAGCCTTTCTTTGGAACCTCGGGAGTATGTTGAGGCTGCTCGTGGCGGTTGCCATCCTTGGTTAGCACATTGATTGAGTGGGATTGCCAAGGCTGACCTTGATCTTCCTTTCTGGGTCCAGGGCTCGGAAGCCCGGACAAGTTGAATCTTGGCCGATCCCGCGGAGGGTTAGGCTTCGGCGCGTAAGACTATCAAGATCCGAGGTATTCCGGTGTTCCAGTCAGACTGGTTTCGGCTGGACTTTTCGGCTTTCCCACCCCCTTGCGCTCTAGAGCCGCATGGCCTCGGAGGCAAAGAGGATCGGCCGGAGTACAAGACGTAGTAGTCGAACCTCCCGGAGGGTTCTCCAAGTGTACCTATACTTTGGTATCTCCGGCTTCGTATCTTTCTCTCGATTCTTTGTTGAGAGGATTTCTTCTTCGTTTCCTCGGAGGATTGCTCCGAACAGTTTCTCGAGACTCGTACTCCCGGGCGAGGCGGAGCGATCACGAAACATCGTAGGCGATGTGAACATTAGAGGAGGATCCAATTGAAGAGGCGGAGAAACCGGTTCTCGTAGCACACTTCTTGGGCACCCACTCAATGGAGTTCACGCCGTTATTATTCGGAAAGGGATTCCCAATCAGTATGGGCCCACGGGGCGTTCTAACTTGCTTTCTTCTATCAAGTTCGGATTTCGTATCGTAACCCCAAACAAGCTTGTCGAGTGGTATGGCCGTGATGCGATGGAAGGCGCGATATTTGCTCTTGTCCGCATTGGCTACGAGAACTTTGGGTTTGTAATTGGCCACGGGCTTAAGGAGACCCTCCTTGATTAGCCCTTCCAAAGATCTTGCTCAATGGCATGTCCAACTTATCGAAGTGTACGGCAGCCGCTTCGAGTAGAACTGCCGCTTTGTGGGACCGGGGTTTCGTTACCCGACCGTTGTCCCCGATGGACGTAGTTGACGCACGTATCTTTCCCTTTGCGGGGCCGGTGCGGGATTGAATGCGACTGTTGAGCGGTATTCGTACGGGCTGTGCGTAGCTAACTTTTCCTTGAGATCCTTCTCGAACCGCGAGCCGGCATTGACCATGGCCCGGAGATCCGGGAAGAAATTGTGGTGATGAGAGTTCTCGATGGACGGTCTCAAGCAAGACTTGAAGATCCGCATCTGTTCGTCTTTGGAGAGTGGCTCCATGATTTCGGAGAGTTTCCGGCTCCATCTCTTGTAGAATTCCCCAACACTTTCATCCGCTTTGCGCTCGGTGGTGATTAAGTCCTCGCGACTCTGTCTCCCACTCTAAGTTGGATCTCGTACCGTTCCTGGGAAGATGTTACTTGATCTGTTCCCAGTGTGGCGATCCGCAGCTTGACCCTCGAAACCATCGTAACGCCGAGCTTTTGAGCGTATGCTTTGGAAGTGGTCGGCCATTTCTTTGGAGGGTTGCTCCTTTTGCTCTCATGCCGAGAACGTAAGTGTCGACGTGCGTTTGAGGACATTCGGTTCCATCGAATCGGTCCATCTCCAGGCATTCGAACTTGGCGGGGAGAGGCGTGACCATTCCGGATCCGTGGATTTGAGCGTTTCTGCTTTGAGCTGCTCATGGTGGCTTTCGGGTCTTTCATCCGCTCGACCATCCGAGGCTAAGGTTGGGTCCAAGTGGTGGACCGTGAGGCTCGGCGCCGGGTGCTACCACGTGAGCGGTAGTGATTGGAGGTGGAAGGCTTGGTATATGAGAATATACGGAGCCTTTTCGAATCAGATCGGGGTTTGTCCCCGGTGTTTAGGGATTCGTGTATAGGCAACGGGACGAACCCGGAGGGTACGAGGGATATTGGCATCCTGAGATGGTCCAATGTGCGCGGTGATATTGAGTGATGGGTGTAGCACCGAGCCGACCAAAATTGACAGGGTTGCTCGAGAGGTGGCAACATGAAGCCTAGGTCGGCTTCCTTGGTTGGAAGGCATCCCGTAAGTTGGCGGGGAGGAACCCGATTGAAGGTTTGGTGAACTGGTTTCGGAATCGTCATCCTCTACCGGGACAAAAGTACCGTCGGGGGGATAGCCGCTATACCACGCTCATTCGGAAAGGCCGTACCACGAAATTCCGCCGATCTTCTTTACGCCTCTTGTGAACCTCACAAGCCCGGATGGCTTCTTCCAATGTCATATCATTACGGTGGCGGGGTTCCTTCCCCGTCACGATTTCTCGGTGAGCTAGACATGTCGGAAATACCGGCCGAGGGAACCGAGGGAACCGAAGAACCGTCTCGACGCCGCCTGTTCGTGATCCCGGCAAGGCGCCGACCGGAAATCGAACCACTTTCGCTCATTGCAGGGAACGAAAGGAAGGGTTTAGGCTTCGGAAAAGGGTATTTGGCTCAAGGTTTTGGGCTTGTGCAATGTGCGCTACCGATTAAAGTTTACTTAAAGCGCGTTTTCTCGTAGTCCTAATTGGTTGGAAAAGAGCGTGTCTTCTTTTTCGCAACTAATCCTAGAGCTCTAATCAGTGGATCTCATCACTACGCTTATAAGCCCCTCGTTTCCATTGTAGATCATCTTTCTCAGGACGGACTATCCCGAGCGAGGTCTGATAAGGCAAGCGAGTTCCACCGACAAAGGAAAAAAGTGAACTTAAGGCTAGCTGATCACGCAAACTTTCGACGTGTGCGGCGTACGGGCCACGGTCGAGGTCAACGTCCTTAAGTTAAGGCGGGAGTCGTGCCAAAATTTGGGCATGACCTCTCCTGACTCGCTTGTGCGAGAGACCTTTAGCTTTTAGCGTTGGCCAAGTTGTGGCTGGCACGGTACATACGGCGAGGTTTGGTGACACGGCGTCACATTGAACCTTCGGGTATATTTTTCGGCAGAGCTCCGCGTCAAAGTCAAGGCTGAAGAGCTCAAAGACTTCGGGTCGGGAACGACCTTTGGTCTCAAACTCTCGAGCTTGACTCGGAGCGGGGCCCGGCGTAAAAAACATACACTTAGGCTTTATGACACGAGCTAAGCCAAAAACCAACCGGGGTCTTGGACAAAGTGTGACACAAAGGAGTGCATGGCTTACACGGGCTAGGATGGGATGTTTGGGACGACCCCGTGCGCCCCCGAAAGGCATCTCCGGTGTGCCAATCGGAGTGCAACCGATAAGGCCATCCCGGGTTAGGGACGTAGTGTGCGTGTACCCGAGGCAAAGCAAGTGCATGTGAAGTGCGGTGTTTCGAGCCAGCAAGTGCGCGTAGTGTGCGGTCACTAAAATTCTTTTACGAGTAAAACAGAGATTTTTCGTAATGTGTCTTAAAGAATTTATGATGCACGGTTCAAAAGACAAAGATGAAAATCAAACATGAATGGGAATGCACAAACATGGTAAGATTTTGAAAAGTTGACAATGTAATGCCTTTTGAAAAAAAACGTTCGAGGTTTAAAGTCACACACACGAAAACGAGGAAGGGTAAACGAAAGTTTGACCCACGGAAGGCTTTTTAGAAAACATCGCGCTTTGAAAAAGTATCTTTTCCCCAGTAGTCGCTAAGCGAAATTACCCGATCTTTTCGCGCGCGGGGCGCGGCGGAAAAGGCGGTTGTCTTTCGCGGGGGGTTGGTGTCTGAGACCTCGCTTCACGGGAAGGAACAGAATGAGGAGTCACCACGCAGTTTTGTATTTTGAGCCCAAACGTTGAGAAACGGCTATTGCGAAAATGGTGTCGTTTTTATTGGTAGCAAAAACTTAGGAAAAGGCTTTGAAAACGGGGATCATTTTTATTGGCAAAGAAAAACGAGTAAAAAGCTTTTTAGTACCGAGAGATTGTTAGGTTCGGAGGTCAGTTACGTTTCGGGTAGAGTATGACGAGATTGCCCGAAACGCCTCGCATGACGAGTCTTTCTACCTTTCTCGAAATCGCGTGTGTGTGCGTGTGTGTGTCTTTTGAAATGGGGGCTTGAATGACAAGCTTAATCTTGGTTTGAATGACAAACGTTGATTAGGTGACTTTGAAAAGACGAGCGTTTGAATGACAAACGTCGATTTTGAGTTTGAAATGAGAGTTTGCGTGGCAAACGTCGACTTTGAGTTGAAATGAGCGTTTGCGTGGCAAACGTCGATTTTGAGTTGAAATGAGCGTTTGCGTGGCAAACGTCGATTTTGAGTTGAAATGAGCGTTTGCGTGGCAAACGTCGATTTTGAGTTGAAATGAGTGTTTGCGTGGCAAACGTCGACTTTGAGTTGAAATGAGTCATTGTTAACGATTTTTACGAGAAAAATGCGTATTAAATGATTTTAAGTGTCAAATGGCGGCTTTGAGTTTGAAGACGAGCGTTCGGAGGCCGAACGTCATTTCGCGCGTTTTGAAAGAGAGTTCGACGGACGAACTCCGGTTTTAAACCGGGCATTACATTGTTAACGATTGTTACGGGAAAAATGCGTATTAAATGATATGCGATCAACGAATCGGGTTGCGACTCGGACTTTTGAAAAGTAAATACTATCACAATCCAAACGGATCGGACTTGTAAATGACAGTATTTAAAGCGGTGTCAACGGAATCAAACGATCCGGAATCGTAAATGACGATCAACGAGGCCAAACGGCTCGGAAGTGTAAATGACGATCAACGAGGCCAAACGGCTCGGAATTGTAAATGACGATCAACGAGGCCAAACGGCTCGGAATTGTAAATGACGATCAACGAGGCCAAACGGCTCGGAATTGTAAATGACGTAAAAGTAAACGGAACGGGGTCGGAACGCCGTTTTAACCCGTGATTACTTCTCTTACGGAAAGAGAAGAGGATCGAGGGGCTAAAACGTATCGGACCCCGTTAGACGGAGGCGTCTACATTTTGACAATGACGTTCGAAACAGTTATAGCGACTGGCGCGTAAACCGAGACGGAACGGAAGATTCAGAGAGAGGGAGTTATACCTATGGCTAGGGTCGACTCCTTTGGCTCGGGAGGTGTGCACGGGACACGGAAAGTTATTCGAAAGGTTGTTTCGAAGTTGTAGGGTGCGTATTTGATCGAAATACGAAGGTTTCACGCGAATCGAGACAAAACGGGAGCTCGGAAGGGGTGGAAACCAGTTTGGACCGTGGGATATGTGAGTTTTTGGTGTTTTCTCATCCTCCTTTGCTTTTGACAGCAACTTCTATTTATAGGGTGAAAATTGCAGTAGGAGTCCGGCCGGACTTGACCGAATTCGTGGGTTTTGGGAATTTTGGGAATCGGAGGACTTGTTGGCAATTTCGGGAAAATTGCACGGTGAGTCCCACTGACTTGGCTTGCAAACCAGGGGTATTTTGGTCTTTTGGCCTTGATTTGTGATTGACGAGTGACTAGAGGGAGGTGGCATGCAGGACACGTGTCCTATGACTCACCAGAAGTGTGGGAGTTCGTTCCCCGGTCCCGGTTTTGTCCGTTTTTTAAAATAACAGTCCGGGAAATGTCCGAAACGCCCCCGGAAAGTGCCGGAAAATGCGTTTTTCAGGGAAAGCCATACTTTTACGTGAGATGTCACGTGCTAAGTACGGTTTGACATCGAGATGCACGGGGCAGTCCCGGGACGTCTCGTTGGCACAGCAACGGGGAGTTTAACGAGTTCCGGTTAACCTGGAGCGGGCCAGTTAACGGATTTCGGTTAACTTTCTGACGGATTTGGACGATCCGGATTTGGGTACTTACACTATGACATTCACGGTGCTTTCTTTCTCGATCTCAAATAAGTAATCAAAATTGAAAAGGAAAATAATGACTAACTATTATTGAAAAGCAAACTTGATACTCTTGCCCACAAATGAGGATTTTAGGCAAGTAGTACCCAAACTAGACTAGACTATCAATCGTTTCTTTTTGCCAAAAGTAAATAACTAAAAAGGAAAAGGAAGCTCTCATTTCTTAATCCAACCAAGGGCACCTCCGTTAGGAGCAAGTTTGATGGTGTCGTTGTCGACTAAGTCTTGGACTGCATTCTTCAGGTTGAAACAATCATTGGTGTGGTGGCCATGGCATTTATGGTAGTAGCAGTAGAGGTGTGGAGCTCGACCTTCCTTCTTGGGTTGGTAGCCTTCCATTGGGTTCATCACTCCATCCTTGTGAAGACTTCTGAAGATGTGACCGAAAGAGATCCCTCCAAAGTCGGTGAAAATCCTTCCCTTCCTTTGCTTGGCCATTTGATTATGGAGGTCTCGGATATGGTTCTCATAGTGTTTCACAAAGACGTTGTGGCGAGACTGATATTCTGCTTCCATTTGTTCTTTGAGGTCACGGTAGAGAGTATTGAGGCAATACTTGACCCTTTCATCAATGTCATCTTCAATGTGGGCTTCGAGGGCGCTACACTTTTGGGTCATAGCTTCGAGTTCGCTTTTGACCTCTTCAAGTTCTTCAATCAGCATTTTTGTCTTGTCAGCTTGGATGGATTCTTCCAAGTTGTGCCATGCATCGTTGTTGTCAATTTGTTGCAGGGCTTTGGCAGTTGGGCCTTGATGTCACTTAGCTCTTCTTGCACAGATGATTGTCCGCTGTCGGAGCCACTTTCCATTTTCCGGAAATCTCTAGCAATGCGGGTGGAAGGCAAATCGAAGGCTTCTCTCCAACCTCCCACATGTTCCATCTCAGCGACGAGGGACTTGGTCAAATCTTGCATAGTTTGTTGTTCAAGGTCCTTCTTGGTGATGAAGTGCCTTTCAGTAGACATTGTGTTGGGAGTCTTGAGGTTGAGTAGCTTCGGAAAACTGACAGAAGAGATGCAGAGATGACGTCAGGATCACATCTAGCCCCAACGAGTCGGAAGCAGGCTTAAACGGTTTAGGCTCAAACACAGCAAACAGAGGCATTATCTCGCGCGAGACATGTAGTCCCGCACGAGACAATCACACGGAAAGTCAATTTTTATTAGACCTAATTTTTGGTCAGAACGGAGAATCCGTTTTGAGGGGTTTCTAAGGCCTTTATCAGAACCTAACGACTAAGCAATCAGTCCGATTTTTGTAAAACAAAGCCATGTAAGATTGTTTTTGAAGGAATATATATATATATATATATATATATATATATATATATATATATATATATATATATATATATATATATATATATATATATATATATATATATATTTTCATTTAAAGGGACATCCGAAAGGGTCATTCCGAAGGGACTTTTCCGAGTTCTACTTTATTATCAATTTTACATGGCTTTATTTTGGTCAAAAACAAGAAAAGATCACCAAGTCAAACCGACCGATCACGGAGTGATCCTAAAAAGACAATCTACATGAAAATGTGGCGATGCAGGGCTGGAAGGCTAGGCTCCCCGCGATATGACAATCTAGGTGGATTGAATACGCGGAGTGGGATGATCCAACTTCGGAGAGACCGGCGACTAGGTGGTTACCGTCATCTGTCCTTAGTGTGGGTCCCGGATTTATAGAGGTTATGCAGTGCAATGACAAATATATCATTAGTGTGCGTGTGTGATAGTCAATCTAGGTGATAGAGAAAAATGGAGAGTTATTTTTTGAAAAGAAGAAAGAAAAACAAATAGTGGCCGCACCAAATGGTTGCCTACGTTTCTCCCAATTTAGGAAGACTCAGGCCATCGTAGTTCCAAATAATGAGAGAGAGAGAGAGAGAGATGAATAAATTAAATTACAACTCCCGAATCCCCAATGGACCGGACTTTAATAAAATAAAACCCAATCACAGGCAGTTTATAAATAACAATCAATTATTTAAACTAAAAAACGGATTCGAGTTCGACATCTTAAGGGAGGCCTTAAGATGAGGGAACTCTGCAGATAATGAATTCTGGGATCCCCCTTGCGTGTTCGACTCTTGTCTTGGACTTTGAGATGAACAGGGAAAACCAGAAGACACCAGATTGCCGAAGCGATATCTCGCGCGGGATAAGATATCTCGTGCGAGATATGCCTGATCTAGAGCAAAAAAACGAATTTGATTTATATTTTTTGAAAACCTCTCTTTTAATTTTGACGCAAGTTTAAGCCTCTTAATTAATTGTCCCCAGCGGAGTCGCCACTGTAGCGATGCGCGGATTTTCTTTTACCCTTTTTATTTACATCTTTTGAGTCGCCACCTATATTATTCATTTGGAAAACATAGAAAAACCATTTTGAAAGAGATTTTTGGGTTCGGGGCTTAGGTTATGGAATGGGAAGGTCAAGGAGCACCCATTCCACCCAATCCGGAGATCGGTCTTGCTAAAGAAAAGAGAGGTTTTCAAAAAGAAGATTTCAAATAAAGGAAATAAATAAAGATCCATTTAACGGGATTAAATGGAATGTAAGATCGATTGCTTCGAGACCATCCCCATGATTTAGGGAGGCTCTAGGCCGATCCTAGATTCTATGTATTTATACCACTCTAACAATCAATTAGAAAGGAAAATAGAGGTTACCTTGCGTGAGGTGATTCGGGCAGAGTTTCGACTCAAGTTTAGAATCGAATCTTGACACGGACAGAGCTTCACCTCAGTCCTTAACTCGGATCTTGATGTTTTTTTATCAACAAGTTTGACAAACAAACTTTTAGGTGATTTTAGGGGTGATTTATAGGAATCTTTCAAGGAGAGAAACTAGTAAATGTAGGGGGATTGTGGACCTTTGAAATACTGAAAGTCTTCAGCTATTTATAGGTGTTGGAGAGGTGTTGAGGATGACATCAAACACCTTGAGAAGGTTCTAGACTCCAAGATTCATTGGTTGGTCGGATGGATGATGTTTTATCCCGAAAAGAGGTTTAAATCGACGAGAAAACTGCTATCTGCATTCTGCAGAACACCATTATCTCGCGCGAGACACGCTATTCCACACGAGATATTGCAGTTTGTGGACAATTCTGCCCTTCCCTCGTTATCTCGTATGCAGTTAGTCCCAAACTAACGGTGGTTAGTCAAAACTTAACGAAACATGACGAAATGGTGGATTTCCACTTCTTGACTCAAAGCGAGACTTAGAGCGGTATAAATGTGACCCGATGGGTTCAGAATGGGGTGTCTACAGTGTGTTTTTCTCGTTTGTTTTCCCTTTCAAAGAAAAAATTAAAAAAAATCATTTTTCATAAATAAAAGAACATAGTCATCCGCACACTACACCACATAGATTTAGAACACTCTGGTGCGATTAACGGCATCACAAACGGTGATGTATGTCGCCTACGCTTGAGCGCCTAATATCAAACCTACCCCCTGTAAGTACGCCAATCCAATTCGCAACCTTTTTAGATGCATTTTAATGTAATAAAATTGCATTAAGGGGCGTTTTGGTAAATTCTCGGCCGATCCCGAGACTTCCGGAAACATTTCATGAGTTTCCCGCGAAGGAAGTACCTTTTGGTACATCATTCATGCCAAAGGACCTCTTGGGAATAAAACCTGTTGGACCTTTTGGGTATTTTCCCGGAATGTTCCAGAAACTGGTTTTGGTGCCAAAAGCGGTTGGACCACCTTGTGTCACGCGACAGCTTGAGGCATGGAAAGTGGACGCGTAAGGTCGTGCGACACACTGAGGTCACCAACTGAGGCCTATAAATAAGACCCTCCCCCTCTCAAAAAAGGGATCCCAACTTGAGCCTACTGTTACTCTGCAGAATTTGCACCGTAACGAAACTCCCAAACCCAACCCTCTCTCTCTCCTACCTTCAACCTACCCAATTCCTTCCTATCCAAACCCCTTTCTCAAGCCATAGCACTTGGACCCCTTGCATCAATCCTTCCAGATCAGAAGTGACGAATTGAAGGGTTCTCGTATCTCGACTAGATACGGGATTCGTGGAAGCATCAAGGGTAACGATTCTCCAACCTTCCTCTTCTCTCTCTCTTGCTTAATTTCTCATAATTCTAGCATTTACTTCGTTTGGATTCGAATCGATCCTAGCTATCTGGATTACTTAATCCCAATCGCAATCTCTCTGTTTAATTTGAATAATTTGTGCAATTGAGCTTCTATTGTTGAATATTTGATTGAACTTGGTGTTTGAACCCCAAGGGGGTGTGGATCTACCCATATCCCCAGTAGAGTCGCCACTGAATGTGCGCTCGCCCGAAAATTTATTTTTCGTGAAAATGAAGGAGTCGCCACGCCGTTTTAAGAGGAAACATTGAAAACCTTTTTTTAGAGAGAAAACATGAGTTCGGGGGTCAGGTTACCTGTTGGGAAGAACCGAGAGTTCACCCAACACGCCTCGTCCATAGACGAGTCTTTCAATCAAACATCCAAATAAATCCAAAGTGTATGCAAATATTGATAATAAACAAGGTGTGGTAAAGTGCATCTTATTAATTATGAAACGAGAATTACAGATTGTGAGCCCATTATTTAGGGAGGCCACATCCCTGATACAAATGATCTAAAACAGATTACAAAGGAAAGAGGTCTCTGCAGATAGGTCATGTATGTCGCATGACACATCGCACCAGTGACCATATATGTCGCGTGACACAGGATCACTTGGAGACGAAGGTGTCGCGTGACATACATAAGCCATCTACAGAAACTAACAGGATGAACACAGAATCAACAGAAAGCTATACAGATCTAATTGATTAACTAAATTGAGCGCCTGAAATCAAACCTAACCCCCTAGTACGTTATAGGTGGCACCACACTAAACCTTACCCACGGTTGGTTTTGATACAATGTTTCATTACAACAAAATGAATTGTTTTGAAAAATAGCATAGGTCCTTATACCTTCCCCCAAAACCTCACACCTTGTGGGCATGTTGCCAAATGCAACATGATTTCACGTGGGGACATGTCACTCCCGTGGCGTGTTCTAAACGAGAGATCATGCCGCATTGCCAACATGTACCGACGAGAGGTCATGCCGGATTTTTCTTCAAAATTCTTCGAAAAGACCCGTTATGCTGCCCAAATTTCCTTAGAAATTTGGACAAACCTTTTCGTTCCATAAAGATGTTAGGGTTTGGTTAGGTATCATTACCTATTATATGTTTCAAAACAAAGCATTTGGTGTATTTCGAACGTTGCGTCATTAGGTTTCCCCGAGGTATAGTTAGCATGAATAAAGGCTTATCCTTTCCCAACTGTACTTAGGATTTAAAAGACTAATTTATACTTGAACATAAATAAATTTGTGTTTGTGCGAGTCTGTCTCATTTCTTTTCCTCTCCCGTTACTCGAAATTTCCCTTCAAACACCTTATAAACCCATCTCTACACCTGCATCTACGGCGAGTTGGGTCCGCTCATCCGTTTTGGGAGGTCGTTTGGTCCGTGTGCAAGCAATTTCAGTTGGTGAAGAATCAGAAATGGCCGGGAATGGAGATGTTTTTTCTGCTCAGTCCGCTGGAGGCTCAGTAACAATGGGTCAGACGAGTTTGAATGAGATAACTACAGAGAAGTTGAGGGCAACGTTGGAAGCTGCTTTAGCCCGAGAGCGCGAGGCCTGTCTGTTGGCTCAGAATGCCAAGGCTCGTGAAGAGGAAGCTCATAACCGCTTTTTGGAAGCCATGAGAGCCAAAGGGATTGCGATACTTCGTCGAGAGTACGGTTCCTATGAGGAGATCACAGAAGACAACCATAATGAGATTGGATCCGCTTCACCTGCTCATCCTATCCAGCCCAGTTACAATGCGATGCCTCCTCCAGTAAGCTATGCCTCACGAACCAATCAAGCGTCATCTCCTGGAATGTTTGTGAGTGACCAAGGAAGGCTTATTCTCCCATCGCCCCAAGGGTGTAACCAGGTTATCCAGCAAGGTGCTAGCAAGAATGGTGGTCAAGCATCAAATTTCTTCGATCTCACTACCTCCCCAAATCCTAAAGTCCAAGCATCACAGTCTCAGTACGGACCGCAGTTTCAAGCAGGTTATCCCCATCCCCAGTCCAGAGTTTATCCCGACAGCTTCTAGAACGGTCAGTATCGGCTTTCAGGAGATCAAATTTGTCAAGACAGCATTCCAAGATACCAGCAGTTTTAGACCCAAGGCAGTGTCCCTCAACCAGCATTGTGTTCTACCCTTACTCAGCATTTATATGGCTCCACTCCGTATTCCGCCCCGTGTATCGCATGTGTTTCTCTACTCTTGGTCAATTCAGAGGTCAGCCATCGCAAAACAATTCCCTTAATCCTCGTGTGCAGTTTAACGGATATGATGTGTATGGTAACAGAATCCCCAGTTCGGTCAAAGATGTTGGACAAGAATACCGGAATCCCCAGTACTTTTGGTCTCCCAACAGCAGCTTTGCCCATTGGACCTAATTCTGAATTCCCAGTTCCTTCATCGACAGTGGTTCCCTCTATACCCCAGATCCCAGGTTTGGCTCCAGAAGTGACAACTTTGTTGAAACAGATGCATCAGCAAATTGATAAGTTGACCGTGGGTACCAGCGGTCTTAAGGTTGTGGATCCCGCCCAAGTAACACCTTTGCCGCACAAGTTTAAAATGCCTAAAATGGATTTCGATGGTACCGCCTGTCCGAAAACTCATATAGATACGTATGTTATGACAATGGGAGCAATGGGTTGCACTCCCGAGTTTATGGCGTCCCACTTCCATTTAACCTTGAAGGGATCAGCACTCACATGGTTCTTGGCTTTGAAGAAAGAGTGTCGCTCTACGTGGAATCAGATAACAGAAACCTTCTTGGAGAAGTACAAAGGTAACTTGGAATGGCGTACTACTCGGGATGATTTGGTGGGAACTATCCAGAAAGTTGATGAGTCAATTACAGAATTTTACAAACGGTGGAACGCCAAACTTAATGAGCTATCGGAGCTGATACCCCTCCAGGATCAAAAGGATATTTTCTTGTCATGTATTAAGCCAGCGCTCAGAGAAGCCATCGGGAAAGGTTGGTACCTGGATCTACGAGAGATGGTAGGAATGGGAGCTAGGAGCAAAAACAGATTGTTCAATCAAACCCCAAGTGCAAACGTCGGTGGCAACAGTGGTAGTGGAGGATACCGATACCGAGCACCCACCCTGTTTCAAGAATCGGTGCCGAGGGGAAGGGAAATGACCAAAGACAACAGCATCAACAACCTACAGAGAGGAGGCAATAATGTACAGAATGCAGTGAGGTTTCAGCCTAAACCGCAGCCGAGATTTGATGATTTGGGTATGTCCACAGAGGAGGTCTTTAACGGATTGCTTCGTACCGGTATGATCAAGCCATTGGAGAATTATAGTCCTGCTCGTCCTAATCCCCATATGGACGCTAGCAAGTACTGCCGGTTTCACCAGTTCCCAGGACACACCACAAATTCCTGCATTACCCTCAAAAAGATAATTCAAGGTTTGGTGGATGACAAGAAGATTGAGAAATCTCCTCGCCCGAATGTGGTCAATAATCCTCTGCCAAACAACAACGTGAACCTTATTGACGGTGGGCAAGATTACTTTGTTAATGTAATAGAGTTTGAAAGGTCAGTAGTTGGAAATGATAGCAATGGTTGTAATGAGAATGTGGCTGATGTAATCTCGTTTTCTGGTGAAATGAAAGATAATTTCTGTTATGTCTTGTATCTTGATGATTTATATGATTTGAATAATGCTGCTGATCTTGACGATTATGAAGAACATGTGGTTGCCAATGCTATACCCTCCATGACTCCTAGAGAATCCCCAATTTCTCTAGAGGAACTCAGGATAGCGGCCAATGTAGAGGCTCCTTTGTCTATAAATGAGATAAGGCAGGCTGCATGGCCTTATAGCACTCGTCCTGTTCCAATTTCGCTAGCAGAGCTCAATGAAGCCAGCAGGGAATTTGTAGTTGATGATCACCAAGATGTTAATCTGTTGACTCGGTCAGGGAGAATGTTAGGAGTGAACAATCCAGATCCATTGGGGAAATGTAAGGCAGTTGTGGTCCCTAATCCTCAGTCATCTCAGAATCTTTACAGATCAACAGAAGACGAAGAAGTTCAAGAAGACCCGATCCTAATGCAGTTAAAGAGAACACAAGCTGACATCTCTTTATGGTCTTTACTCACATCCTCCTACCCTCACAAACTGAAGTTAGAAGAGGCACTGTCCAAAACTAAAGTATCAGTCAATGCCACCCCAGACGAAGCATGTCAACTGATTGGGACTGCACAGTATGGAAACATCATTACTTTTACGGATCTCGACTTGCCTGCTTATGGTGCAAAGCATAATGAGTCCCTACACATCACAGTGCCCTTGGAAGGACGGCGGATTCCACATGTGTTGATAGATAATGGGTCAGCTATGAATGTGCTCCCGGCCAAGATGATGAGTATGTTGGACATCAATGCGCAGAACCTTAGACCATCCAATCAAACCATAAAAGACTACGATTCCACGTCCAGGGCGGTATTGGGAATAGTTGCTTTAAATTTGATGTTTGGGGGTAAAGAGATGATGGTCGAATTTCAAGTTATCGATATTTCAGTCACTTTCTCAGCGCTATTGGGCAGACCTTGGATTCACGAAATTGGAGCGGTAGCCTCCACTCTTCACCAGTGCTTAAAATTTGTACGAGATGGGGTGCTGACAACGATTTATGGCGATAGTGTTACGATTGGAGAAACCGGCACCAACACCGTACCAGTGATGGAAATTAAACTCGATCAGGAGAACTTGATGCTTAGCGGTTTTACAATAGAGAATCCTAAAGGGCAGGTCTGCACCATAGATTTGACGACATCTTCAGACAAGATTCCTCCTGTGTTGAAGATGATGAGAGGCATGAGCTATATCCCTGGACTGGGGCTGGGAAAACGTCAACAGGGACCATGTCACCTTATGATGCCAGAAGCCAAGAGGAATAAGCTAGGCCTTGGGTATGCTGTGACGAAAGAAGATAAGATGTACGTCAAGACCGAAGCCTTCAAGGAAAGGATGACCTCGGGCCGGGTAAGAAGTACAAAAGCCTCGAGATGTGCCCATACAGCTTGGTCCCCGAATAAGCATTTTGTCAAAGAAGACGGAGATATGTTTGTTTGCCCAGAAGCGAGGTTGAGCCAAATGGAAGATCAGGTGAAACAGTTTGAAGAGTTTGTTTTAGATGAGCCCACGATATGCAAGATCCGCGGTGCTGACCCTGTGGATATTGATGGTGACTTGGCAGATTTGTTTAAAGAGCAGGGGTTGTCAGAGCCCGAGGAGCCGAGAGATTTAATTGACTTTTCCTCTGATAGCGAGGTGGTGGCTATGATAGAATTTGAAAAGGAGCCGCCTGCGTAGCTAAGCATGTTGGAGACAGTGGCAGAGAGACCTCTACAGAATTGGACTTCGTTCCAAGGACCAATCGCTGACATGGAGACTATGATTGAAAAACTTGGGCTAAAGCCTCGTCCTTGTCCTTCCAAGTCTAAATTTGTTCCTCGTGTCCTGAGTCGGTCTCCTGAATCTCTTGTTATTGAATTCGAGTCTTCTGACCGGTCTGATGTCCTCACGACAGAAGACCGTCTTCGAGTTGTAAACACTGTGTTTCCCTATGCTCTGAATAAAATGGTTGACCTTTCTGAGTATCCTGTGATTGCAAATCTAACAATTGAATGCTTAACAAGAAATAATCATCAAGATTTAAAAATAATTAAGCCTAATTCAATTGAAGATAATGCAGACTTAATAGACGAGTAAATTTTAGAAAATGATTCAAAGCAGGTTCTCGAACAAAAGGAAAGTCGGGCCCAAGCTGCCGATGAGATATTGACAACAGTGAACCTGGGAACAGCCGAAGAACCCAAAGAAACACAGATTGGTAGCTTCTTCTTCGGAGATGAGCGGGTTGCCCTGGTTGAACTGCTTAAAGAATATATGGACATCTTTGCTTGGTCTTACAAAGATATGCCTGGGCTGGATGCTTCCATCGTAGAGCACCGGATTCCTCTAGATCCAGAAATTAAGCTGATCAAACAGAAGTTGAGGCAGATAAAACCAGAATGGTCCTTGCAGGTGAAAGAAGAAATCGAAAAACTCCTACGGGTGGGGTTCATCAAGGTAATTGAATATCCGACTTGGTTGGCCAACATTGTGACAGTGACGAAAGCTAATGGAAAGGTTCGAGTCTGCGTAGATTTCCGAGATCTTAATAAGGCTAGTCCCAAAGATGACTTCCCTTTGCCCAATATTGATATGCTAGTGGATGCAACCGCAAACTTTGAGGTCAAGTCCTTCGTTGATGGTTTCGCAGGTTACAATCAAATCAAAATGGCTGAGGAAGATCAGGGCAAGACAGCGTTTACAACTCCATGGGGTACTTATTGTTACACAGTAATGCCATTTGGTCTGAAGAATGCTGGGGCTACTTACCAGAGAGCTGTCACTACCCTGTTTCACGACATGATACACAAGGAGATTGAAGTGTATGTAGATGACATGATTATTCACTCGAAAGGGTCAGATGGACAGCATTTCATTGATTTGAGGAAATTCTTCAACAGACTTCGAGAGCATTCCATGAGGCTAAATCCCGCCAAGTGCACCTTTGGGGTTATTCGAGGTAAAGTCCTGGGGTACATGGTCACAGAGCGCGGAATCGAAGCAGATCCCAGAAAGATTAAAGTGATCGTCGAAATGAAGGCCCCCAGAACTGTCTCTGAGGTAAAAGGATTCATGGGTCGATTACAGTATATCAGCAGGTTTGTCAACCAACTAACCTCCATGTGTGAGCCGATATTCAAGCTACTCAAGAAGAATCAGGAAGTGGTTTGGAACGAGGAGTGCCAATTAGCCTTCGAGAGGATCAAAGCTTACCTCATCAATCCTCCCATCCTCTGTCTGCCTCACGAGAGCAAACCTTTACTGTTATACTTGACGGTCACAGACACAGCCACTGGGGCTATGCTAGCACAAGAGAAGAAGGACTTAAAGATTGAGAACGCCATTTATTTCGTCAGTCGCAAGTTCCAAGGTAGTGAGTTGAATTACTCTGCCCTCGAGAAGACATGCGCAGCTTTGGTCTGGGTGGTCGGAAAGTTAAAGCACTATATGTTGTCCCACCCCGTGCACTTGGTTTCCAAAATGGACCCGATCAGATACCTGTTCCAAGGTGATAGAGGCAACATTTCCACCAGATTGGCGAAGTGGACCTTCTTTTTAGCTGAATTTGACATCAAGTATGTAATCCGGAAGTCAATCAAGGGACAAGCTCGCATCAATTGGCCGATTTCCCAGCATGTAACCTCGAGGACCGGATCTCCAGGTTTCCAGATGAAGGGATTCTTGCTATAGAAAGCGGTAACAGTGGCGCTGTTCTTTGATGGAGCAGCTAACAAAAGAGGGAATGGCATCGGGATGGTACTGGTAGACCCAAACGATATGCATACCCCTATAGCTATCAAGCTGAACTTTTCAGTTACCAACAATGCGGCTGAGTATGAAGCTTGCATAGCTGGTCTAGAAGCTACCCTAGAGCGACATGTGGAAGAATTAGAAGTGTTCGGTGATTCCCAATTGATAATTAATCAGGCTGCCAACAAGTGGAAAATCATAGATCCATGTCTCCAAAAATACCATGCTTACATCGCGGAACTCGTTGGTCAATTCAAGGAAGTGTCATTCCAATTTCTACCACGAGACAAGAACAGATTTGCTGATGCCCTGGCCACTCTAGCTTCTTTGGTAGAAATCCCGGAAGGAAAGTCGATCAAACCATTCAGGGTCGGTAGGCGAGAGAGCCCTGCATACTGCTATGAAATAGAGGTCGAAACCGTCAATGAGCCGTGGTACAATCAGATTTTCCAATATCTCAAGCATGGTGAAGCATCTTTCCCCATTGACAAAGAAGGAGATTTGAAAGGTATTCATGCCAAGAGCCTGCAAGCGTTGAAAAGGCTATCAGCTCAGTACGTCATGCTCGGCAACGAATTGTGGAAGAAAAGGGAAGGATGCCCTCTCCTGCTTTGTATCAGCAAGGAAAAAGCCCAAAGAGTAATGGAAGACGTTCATAACGGTGCCTGCGGACCTCATATGAACGCTCGATCCCTCATGCATAGCATCATTAGGCTGGGTTACTTTTGGATTACTATGGAGACAGATTGCATCCAATTTGTGCGAACCTGTGATAAATGTCAGCGATTCTCCAACTTGAACCATATCCCTCCTCATGACCTCTACTGTATGACAACTCCGTGGCCCTTCGCAACATGGGGTATTGATGTCATTGGGAAGATAACTCCATCCGGGAGCAATGGGCACTCATTTGTTTTGGTTGCAGTGGATTACTTCACGAAGTGGGTAGAAGCTGCGTCTTACAAAGTGCTCACAGCTAAGAAAGTGGCTCACTTCATAAAAGAACAGATTTTCTGCCACTACGGAGTCCCAAATGAGATTATTTCCGACAATGGAACCCATTTCGTAGGAGAAACTGATAGGTTACTCACTGAATACAGGGTCAAGCGCCATAAATCTTCACCGCATGTGCCTCGACGAATGGTGCTGTTGAAGCCGCCAACAAGAATTTGGAAAGAATCATTAAGAAGATGGCCGAACGAGGAAGGGATTGGCTAGAGAAGCTACATTTAGCATTATGGGGCTACCACACTTCTATTAGAACTGCCACCGGTGCAACCCCATACGCTCTGACTTACGGAATGGAGGCCGTCATGCCCATTGAGCTAGAGATTCCTTCCCTCAGGGTTTTGCTTGAAAATGAGGTGAACGAGATTGAATGGCTCCAAAGTAGATATAATGAATTGGCTCTGCTGGATGAACGCAGATTAAAGGCCATGGAGCATAACAGGGCATATCAGAGAAGAATGGCCCGTGCTTTTGATAAGAAAGTGAAGCCCAGGGACATCAAGGTTGGTGACTTGGTCCTTAAGATGAAGCCCTCAAATCAGAGCAGTGCGTTGGGTAAATGGGCACCTGTTTGGGTCGGACCGTTTCTAGTCAAGAAGATATTCTCCGAAGGAGCAATGCAGCTGACAGATTTGGATGGCAACCCATTTCTGCACCCCGTCAACGACGACAAGTTGCGAAGGTACTATGTATGATCGAGTCTTTCCCCCTCTAAAAAAATAATATAAATAATAAAAAAAAGAAAATAAATGAAAATAAAGGCGCAACAAAATTGTCCCAGATGAGACTGAAAACCTCTCAAAAGGCAGTCCATGCAAAAATAAGGGACGCGCCCGGTGCTAAAGAATATACCCAGCTAGACCGAAAACCCTAAAAGGGCGGTCTAGGTAAAAAACAGGGTCGCACCATGTCCCCCTTCTATCTTCCCCTTTCTTAAACACAAAAATTAATTGAGTCGAACTACGGAGACCTGAGCCCCTTAGTTCTCTTACAAAAGGGGAACGTAGGCAACCCTTGTGGTTCGGTCTAAAATTGCTGCAAAACCTCTTATACTGCTAAAATGTGTTTTGATTACAGTTCCAAAGCTTTTCAAAGTTTCATTTGAAGTTAATATTCTTGTTGATGAGTTCAAGCACGGCCCACTTTTGACTCAAACAACTTGCTGCGAATAAAATTAATAAATTTTCAACATCTATTTCGTCTGCATTAAGTAATTAAAGGATACTCAGTTTCCATACAAATAAATCCTACTCTCAGAAATAAAAAAAAAAAGAGTCTCCTATCTCTCAAAAAAAAAAAAGTGTCTAGAGATTCGTCCCCGCTCCCGAACTCGTTCCTCTGTCCTTCCTCTTCCTCGGTCCCCGGGAGGTCTTTGGCTTAGGAATGTCAAATAAATCGGTTTGAGCCCGTCCCAATTCTGGAATAACGCGTGTCGGTGGTTCAATCAGACCAGTCTCCCTCAAAGCAGCCCTAGCAATCCTCTCCTGCCTCAATGCCTCTCTGCGAGCCATCACTTCTGGATCATCCCTCAAAGCAGCCCTCCGGATCTCTTGCCTCTCATAGTCCTCGCAAAGACGCGCAACATTGTCTGGGTTTCCTCGTGCCTCTATATCTCTGAGAGTCCGACTGGACGGATAGTCTGCTCCCAAGTATTCCCGGCGGCGAGTCTCTATAGCCAACTGCACGAGACTCTGATGCTCCTCATACCAATCCAGATACTCTGTGGTCAGAAATGTAAATCCTCTAGACTGTCGAAGGTACACGAGTGGGAAGAAAGCCCTCCAGAAAGGATCTGCTGAAAAACTGTATAGCCTGGGGCTCGGTCATGGACATCGGAATAGCATCGGCCACCGCCCTCCTCAAAGCTCGGATAATCTGCCGAGGGTACCTATACCGTCTCGCTCACCAATGATGGGATACGTAAAGAGGATACATGCAAACCAGGCAATGGACTACTACCGATCCATCCCGAATATCTCTCATGGTTTGTAATTTCCAGCGGTGGATCCAAAAGCTCGGATCGGTGGTCTCGCACGTGACAACCTCATCTGCCAACTATCAGCAACCTCGTCCCTCATCAGCCTGCGTGGCCGAGTCACCCAGGGCATTGCCGTCCGACCCTCTGGTAATGGCCCGATCAAGCGTAACCTCTCAAAGAACCACAGAGATAACAAGCCGGGGCTGCCTGCTCCCATGAGGTCCGATCCCCCTGCTAGCCTGTCAATGTCGTGGAAAGTCTCAGCCAACAACAGTGGTACAATGTCCATCTCTCCTTGGCCAGATCGAATTTGACAAAAATCTGTACCCCGGTCACCCCTCATCTGCCTGACAATCCCTAACAATGCACTTGAGCAGACTCCAGCATATCCGCAGAAATAGTAAGCCGACAGGGTGAACAGCATGAACATATCCAGAGAAGTAGAAAGGTCAAACAGCTCAGGACGGGACAGACGTAACCTAGCCATCCGAGTCAAATCTATAAACCCATCACCCAGAATCATAGGCAGCACCTGATCCGCAGGCAGAGATAAGAAGTCCGATAACTGCTCCTCAACCGACCGGCTGTCTCGTGGGAATGCTACAGTCGCCGCCTTACCCAAGCCTGTCAATGCCCTAAAGTCTTCCATAGTTGGGGTCAGGTCATTGTATGACAAAGAGATCACATGACGCTCCAAATCCCAGAAGCAAGATACAGCCCGAAGCAAATCCCAGTCAACCCTCCAATCTTTTAAGGACCTAATACAAGGCATACTGTACCGCTTGTCGATAACATTCCTATGTTGCCTCAGATGAAATCCCCAAATTTCGATGAAGTCCCGATGAAATTGACACTCCCGGGAAGCGACCTCTTCGTTATAATGTTCCATTGCAGCCAAAAGTATCAGTCTTGACCAAAGGAATCGCTTATCTGCCAAATAAGGGCTGCTGGTTTTCTCTACTAAGAAGACAAGTGTTCGTAATGAAGCCTGGACCGACTTTTAAAAGGGCCTGCTACGAGCATCCCTCAGTCGTGCGACACAATAAGCCAAACAGATATGACATGTCGGGCGACATACTTTGGCTGATAGCAGACATTGTGGAAAAGCCTGCAGTGGTTACCCCAGAGCATTTTCCAACTCGCCGTTGCCATAACACACCCCTTACCCTCATACACATACCCCTGAAAATACACGGGAGAGGACCCCTACTATACACATCTGTTCGAGACAATCCCAAAACCCCATGTATAAACCTGACAAAGCTGACCTTTAACCCAATAATCGCATTTGCTTTCCCAGAACAGACAGACTCGCGCAAACCAAGCTAACATAAATTAATCTTTGCTAACAAGATAGGTTTATTTAGGTATAGCGCTGGGAGTTTTTGTTTTACCCTCGCAGGTACAATAATCAATTGAGTCTCAAGACTGGTCCTCACACCAAATTGAGAACGAAAAAGAAAAAGCAAAAGGCCTGTATCTGTGATAGCCCCCAAGCAGAGCTCAGCAAGACCAGCAGCCCCACAATCCCAAGAAAAGAAGCCAATTCCCTAGAAAGCAGAATCCCCAGCCTGACGAACAAATTCCCAGAGACCAGTAGCCTCGAGGCACAGGAAAGAAGCAAAGTCCCCAGTTTCCCAAGTAAAACCCAGGACACAAAAGAAAAGCGAGAATCAACAAAGACCGTTCAACAGCAAAATTGGCAACAGAGCAGAAAGGAGATAGCGTGAGTCCCCCCGCAAGCCTATACTTATCAACGACAAAGAACAATGTAAGAAGTAGCGTGAGACCCCCGGCCTACGTTTATCCCCAACAGAGCGTAAAAGAGATAGCGTGAGACCCCGGCAGCCTATACTCATCCCCAAAGAAAGAAGAAGAGAAGTGGTATGAGACCCTCCCAAGCATCCACGAAGAGAAGCAAGCAGTAGTGTGAGACCCCCGGCAACTACCCCGCATCGAAGAAGTGGTATGAGACCCTCCGGCATCCACGAAGAGAAGCAAAGCAGTGTGAGACCCTCCGGCAACTATCCCGCATCGAAGAAGTGGTATGAGACCCTCCGGCATCCACGAAGAGAAGCAAGCAGAGTGTGAGACCCTCCGGCAACTACCCCGCATCGAAGAAGTGGTATGAGACCCTCTGGCATCCACGAAGAGAAGCAGCAGTAGTGTGAGACCCTCCGGCAACTACCCTGCATCAGAAGAAGTGGTATGAGACCCTCCGGCATCCACGAAGAGAAGCAGCAGTAGTGTGAGACCCTCCGGCAACTACCCTGCATCAGAAAAGTGGTATGAGACCCCTGGCATCCACAAAAGACCAGTTGCAGCATGAGACCCTCCGGCAGCTACAACTCGTCAACAGTGATAGCATGAGACCCTCCGGCAGCTACTCGCAAATACCAGTTGCAGCATGAGACCCTCCTGCTAGCCTACAACCTGGTGTGAAAGGAAGTTACTAGCCAACCGCAGTAGTACCAACCCCGCAAGAAGTCACAGGTAAGCACAGCAAAGGTATGAAGACACATTTCTACCCCTTTCTTGCTTGTAGTTAGTCTTGGTATTTTCCGAACTACGATTTGGCTTGATTCCCTTCTTTAAGGGATACGTAGGAATCCTTTCTCAGAAAGGTCCAGCCATTAGACTCCCCGATTCACCCTTCTAGCCCGTCGCCTTATCCCCCGGATGCTTATTGGGATTGGGTCTTATTTTATCGACAAACCCACTTTTTCCAAAAGTGACGTTGCCGAGGGGCTCTGTAAGTACGCCAATCCAATTCGCAACCTTTTTAGATGCATTTTAA
Organism: Adenophora triphylla var. japonica; assembly: GCA_022495995.1. NCBI lineage: Eukaryota > Viridiplantae > Streptophyta > Magnoliopsida > Asterales > Campanulaceae > Adenophora > Adenophora triphylla. Next base: position 48,074 of record JAFEMH010003431.1, read on the forward strand.
TGTAATAAAATTGCATTAAGGGGCGTTTTGGTAAATTCCCGGCCGATCCCGAGACTTCCGGAAACGTTTCATGAGTTTCCCATGAAGGAAGTACCTTTTGGTACATTATTCATGCCAAAGGACCTCTTGGGAATAAAACCTGTTGGACCTTTTGGGTATTTTCTCGGAATGTTCCAGAAACTGGTTTTGGTGCCAAAAGCGGTTGGACCACCTTGTGTCACGCGACAGCTTGAGGCATGGAAAGTGGACGCGTAAGGTCATGCGACACACTGAGGTCACCAACTGAGGCCTATAAATAAGACCCTCCCCCTCTCAGAAAAGGGATCCCAACTTGAGCCTACTGTTACTCTGCAGAATTTGCACCGTAACGAAACTCCCAAACCCAACCCTCTCTCTCTCCTACCTTCAACCTACCCAATTCCTTCCTATCCAAACCCCTTTCTCAAGCCATAGCACTTGGACCCCTTGCATCAATCCTTCCAGATCAGAAGTGACGAATTCAAGGGTTCTGTATCTGACTAGATACAGGATTCGTGAAAGCATCAAGGGTAACGATTCTCCAACCTTCCTCTTCTCTCTCTCTTTTGCTTAATTTCTCATAATTCTAGCATTTACTTCTGTTTGGATTCAGTAATCAGATCCTAGCTATCTGGATTACTGAATCCCAATCGCAATCTCTCTGTTTAATTTGAATAATTCGTGCAATTGAGCTTCTATTGTTGAATATTTGATTGAACTTGGTGTTTGAACCCCAAGGGGGTGTGGATCTACCCATATCCACACTCCCGGGGTCGATTTGGTGTTGTTTCTATATTTCGTTTGTAATTTAGTTAATCAATTAGATCTGTACAGCTTTCTGTTGATTCTGTGTTCATCCTGTTAGTTTCGGCAGATGGCTTATGTATGTCACGCGACACCTTCGTCTCCAAGTGATCCTGTGTCACGCGACATATATGGTCACTGGTGCGATGTGTCATGCGACATACATGACTTATCTGCAGAGACCTCTTTCCTTTGTAATTTGTTTTAGATCATTTGTATCAGGGATGTGGCCTCCCTAAATAATGGGCTCACAATCTGTAATTCTTGTTTCATAATTAATAAGATGCATTTTACCACACCTTGTTTATTATCAATATTTGCACACACTTTGGATTTATTTGGATGTTTAATTGAAAGACTCGTCTATGGACGAGGCGTGTTGGGTGAACTCTCGGTTCTTCCCAACACGTAACCTGATGCCCAAACTCATGTTTTCTCTCTAAAAAAAGGTTTTCAATGTTTCCTCTTAAAACGGCGTGGCGACTCCTTCATTTTCACGAAAAACAAATTTTCGGGCGAGCGCACATTCACCCCCTAGTGCATCATAGGTGGCGCCACACTTTAAAGCTTACCCTTGGTTGGTTTTTTGGATACAACGTTTTTAAATCACACTAAAATGAATTGTTTTGAAATTTACAATAGGTCTTCATACCTTTCCCAAAACCTTGCACCTTGTGGGCATGTTGCCAATGCAACATGATTTCACGTGAGGACATGTCACTCTCGTGATGTGTTCTAACGAGAGATCATGCCGCGTTGTCACCGTGCACCGACGAGAGGTCATGCCGGATTTTTCTTTGAAATTCTTCAAGAATACCCGTTATGCTGCCCAAATTTCTCCAGAAATTTGGACCACTCGTCTGTTCCATACGGTGTTTAGGTCTTGTTTAGGTATCATTACCTATTATTAATTTCAATGCAAAGCATTTGGTGTGATTCGAATGTTGCGTCCCTAGGTTTCCCCGAGGTATAGATTGCGTAAATGAAGGCTTCTCCTTTCCCAACCGTATTTAGGATTTAAAATACCGATTTATACTTGAACATAAATAAATTGTTTGCGCGAGTCCTTCCCTTTATTCCTTCCCTCTCCCGTACTTCCTCAAAGTCTTCCTCCTCCACCACTTTATAAATCCATATCTACCCTCTGTAGTTGCAACAAGTTGGGTACGTGTTTCGGTCTCCAGTGTCTGTTTGGTTCGCGTCTCGGGGATAGTTGCAGTTCTTGCGAAGCTCTCGTCTGTTTTGATATTTGAGATGTCTAGTGCAAAGGATATGTCGTCTGCTCAGTCTGGAAGTCCTTTTACTTCGGGTCAGTTGGACATGAATGATTTGTCGATGGTAGAGTTGCGAGCTGCTCTTGAAGCTGCCATGGTTCGTGAGTACAAGGCTCAGTTGCTTGCCCAAATTGCTAAGGCCCGAGAAGAGGAAGCGCACACTAGGTTTGTGGAAGCCATGTATGTCCGAGGGATCACAGTAATTTATCATGAAGATGGGTCATACGAAGAGATCATTGGTGCTAGTGGTGTTGAGCATGGGGCTGGAGATGTGATGAAAGAGATGAATGGGAACGAACAAGATAAGATTCCTCCTCCAACGCTTCAAGTTAGCCAAGCTCAGATTCTGGATGGACAACTGATCCCCAACACCTCTGGATCTCCTTGTCAGTTTGGGTTGCAGTGCCAGTATCAGCAAGATTCCCAAGGATCATGTCATTATGTTAACAGCCATTTCAACCAGAAAAGATTGCCGCCATTCCCCGCTGACCAAACTCTCTTCAAGGAAGTGTTTCTCAACCATCAATGAGTTCATCTTATGGCTTCAACTCATCATCTCTGCATGATCAGCATTCAGGACCAGCCTCATACGTAACTGTAAGTGCTCCAATTTGAGTTTGTTAGTATTTTCGTTAGAAAATTAACGAAAGTTATAACATTCCTAACAATTCCTAACATTCCTAACATTTCTAACAAAGCAAGGGCAAAGTGGGCATTGTTATTTAAGGATAAACCAAGGAAAGGAATCAAAAAAGCAAAAGAAATAAGAAAAACCAAAAATAGAAATGGCTGGAACAAAAACTGGCTGTTTAATTTGAATTTTCAAAAGATTATTCCTTGTGTCCAAAGCCTGAAGCAACATTTAATGAACAAAGGCACGCCGTCAACCCAATCCGCGGACATGTTTGCATTTTTCGTAGGGCTATAAATTGAGCCCTCCAGTCTCAAAAATAAAAAAGAAGAACACATTTCCTCAACTGCACTTTGGCGAAAATAGAGAGAAAACAGTGAGAATTCCATAGAATTGTCACCTTTTTCTCAACTATTCAACCAAAATCACACTCACTCAAACACTCTCATATTCAAGCCTTAAACACTCTTACATTCAAGCCTTCAAACACAAAACACAAAGAAGATAGGTATAACCTCCCTCTTCTTACCCTAAATCTCTCATCCATGCATGCATTTTCAAGCTACAAAATGTAGTTCATTCATCTTCTTGTCTTAGATCCAAGAAGATCACCATGGAAGTTCATCTCCATGGATGATCTTCTACAAGGATCAACATTATTTTCAAAGTGTTCTTACTTTCTTGCAAAGAAAACACATTTTCAAAACCCTAAAAATCATTTTCATACATCAAATCTCATTTTCAAAGGATAAAATTCCCCTTCCCAAGCAAATGAAGTGCTTAGTCCTAATGTACCCCAAGGATGGTTTGATATAGTTGATTCACCACTAAAATGTCAAGTGATCACTAATCAAAACCTAGGGAAATGGGGACAAGCATGGATGCCAAACCCCCTTTAAAATCACATTTTCCTTCTTGAGAAGTTGCTGTCCAGTAGCAATTTTCTAAGACCCCAGTCCATGGTCTAAATTTTTGGACACAGATAAACTTGAAATTTGGTATTGACTACAAAACACTTTTTGTAACCAACATCCAGAGATTTCCAGACATATTTTTACTTTATTTTTTACGTGAGTAAAACTCTCTTTTTCAAATTTTCTTTTGAAGGTCAGATCACCAGTCTCTGGGAGTCCAGATCTCATATCTGAGATTTCCAGAAGGTTTTGGGTCCTCAAATCTTCTCCAAAGTGGAAAATTCTTTCACATAAATCTTATTTAAGGTGTCTGGAACAACTTTCATTCTCTGAGTTTTCTCATATTATGAAGTTTTGAAGCACTTAAATCTATTTCAAAATCAAGTGTCCACTGCCTTTTTCATTCTGGCAGAAGTGTTCTTCAACTTCCAAAAATATTTTGAGTACCAAAACTCAACCCAAAAATCACACCAAAAATCATGGGATCTGTCCAAAGTCTAATAAAGAATTCCCAATTTTTACTTTTCTGAGTTTCAACTTATTTTGGCCAAAACACACACACACACACACACACAAAAATGATTTTTAGCTTGGAAGACTCGTTTTACGAGGCATTCCGAGTGCACACTAACGTCCTTCCCGGCATATAACGTGACCTCCGAACCCAAATCTCTAATCTCGGGCATTTTTCAAAGTTTTGGCCCTTAAAACAAAAATGGCGTGGCGACTCCGTCTTTTTCCGGTTTTATTTGATTTTCAAAGAAACGCAAAATCGAATTTTCCCGCGAAATTTGGTGCACATCGTTACAGTGGCGACTCCGCTGGGGACAAATAAGATTTTTCTAAAAAAAAATGATATTTGTTATATTGGTGGAAACCATTAAACTTCCCGTTATCGCCTCCTAACACGAGTCGGGGATAAATTGTGGTTTAACAATCCCACGTACCGGTATCATCGTTTTCAAAAAGGAAAGAAAGCTTTGAGGGTCAAGCTTCCGTCCCGGCTTTAAAATCATTTGTTGTGTGTGTTGATTTTTGCACATTTTCGTGTTGTTTTGGCCGCCTCGGAAAAAGTCAAAATTTTGACTGTCGGAATCATGTCCCTAACTGTCGGAATTTTTGTGCTTATGTGCTTATGTGCTCATTTCAAAAAAAAAATTCAAAAAAAAAAATTTTCAAAAAAAAAAAGAAAATTTTCAAAAAAAAAAAATCATGCATCATATTTTTAAGAAACATAAAAAATTTCTATTTTACTCAGAAAAAGAAGATAGACTGTCTGCACACTACGCGCACGTGACCGTACACTGCACACTACGTCCCTAACCCGGGGAAATCCTTGTCGCGGCCCGTTTGGTCTTATTACGCCTCTCGGTGCAAGCACAGGACTACCCAAACATCCCATGGAGCCTCGTGTCGACCATGCACTTATCCGTGACACACTTTGTCCGAGACCCGGTTGGTTTTTAGTTTGGTCTGTGTCATGCCCTGTCTGTGTATAGACCTTTCCTTTCAAGCCTTTGTCGGCCTACCGACTCAATATCTTTCGGGGACCCTAATCAGTCGAAGTTCTGCCGGTTTTCCGCCGCAGACTTTGACCAAGATATTGACCGACGCCTTGACTTCGGCTCTGACTGGCACAAATTATACACTGACTCCCAGCATTGACACTGAGTCATCAAGGATTAATGATTATTTCATGCCTAATTACGGCCTAATTGACGACAAGTCAAGATCAATCGTGGACATTTATCAGTCCAAATCATTTCGACTTTTTGTCAAGCCCTCGGACATGATCTTGACTTTGACGTCAGCTTTGTCCGTAATTTGCATCGAATGCTCGTTAAGACTCGATTACCCGCCAGAATTTTAGGATCATTTTTTTATTTCGGTCGGTGGGACCCGCTTGCCCTATAGGACCCTCGCCCGGGGCTGTCCACCCTGGGAGGTCGAAATACAGGTGGAATACGAGGGGCTTATAGACGTAGTGACGGGGCCCACTGATCCAGGATCCAGAGTAGTTTGCTAAAAAGAAGAGCAATCTTTTCCAACCGATTAGGCTTAATAAAACATGTTTTAAGTAAACGTGAACAAATAACTGCATGTTGCATGAGCCCAAAGCCCAAACACCTACCCTCCTTCATTCCTGCACATCTCGAACCCTCGTGCCTTTTCCCCGCAGCCTCCTCACAAAGGTTGGTTCCGACACCGGATCACCGTTTGATTAGTTGGGAAGAGTCAAGCGCGTTATCGCCTTCACCGTTTATTCCGACTCCGGGTTTCGTAATGTCCGCATCGCCCGGTAATGATGGGGACAATGTCACTCCGCCTCCCGGGACCCCTCGCAGACAACGGCGGTGGAATCGGTTAGCGTAATAGATGAGGTTACGACAGGAAGCACAGCTGAATAGCCTTATGGAGGCTATCAAAAGCCATGGTTTGGCTGCCAGCCTCAATCCCGATGGCACCTTCACCGTGGAAGAAGACGAGGATGCCAATCCCACTCTCAGTCGCCCTGATTACTCCAGGATGCCACCACCCACCTCCTATGGTACCACTACCAGAACCCACGCTCCTCGGTCTTTGGGTCGGCCCGGCTCCCAGCCTTCGGACTACCGGATCCACGCAGCTCGACGGCACAAACCGCCATAGTCCCTCAGTGGGGACAAAGCCAGTACGGAATGTCTTCTCATGGTTGGGGTTATCTTGGAATGCCCCAACAAATTGGAATGCCACCTCAGTTCGGAACCGATCAATTCGGACCTTCACAGCAACAGCCATAGTTCGGAATGCCGCCACAGCTTGGTTCTGGGCCACAGTCAGGAGCCCCTCCTCGTAATAATACTAGTTCACTGCTCCTCACACAAATCCGTTCCTCACTGCAGACTTCTATGGGTTACCAAGCCTCCATCCCTGTCATCCGAATCACCAGACCGCAGCACTCGGGGTTATACACCCTCGCCTCGGCCCGGCCATGCAATTCAACGGTGGACAAGCAGCTCGCACCTAAGCCTACTTATGGGCCCCATTCTGGAAATCCAAGTTATCCGGCCACATCGGGGCTGCCTCCACCTACTTTGCCAGCTGAAAATCAACAGCAGGCCGCAAGGTTCTATCCCTTCGCCCGTGCTCCTACTCATGCTCCCAGGCAATTTGGGCCGGGGACAAGTTTTCACCTACGTCCCGGATCGGCCGTTCCCTCCACCCGCCCGCCAGTGGTAGCTCCTCTCTCTAGCTCAGCCACTAGCTTGAATGCCATGGTTCCGCCACAAGACCCTCATCTGGCCTGGTTCATGGAACAACACAAGGAAATGAAAGCGCAGATCGCTGAGTTGACTGCCAAGAAGTCTGCTTTCCGGCCTACAGACCCGGACTCCATTGTTCCCCTGCCCCACAAATTCGTGATGCCTAACTTGGATCTCTTTGATGGGACTGCATGCCCGAAAACCCATTTGGACACATATACCTTGGCGATGAAGGCCAAAGGGTGCACCAATCAGCAGTTAGCTGACTATTTCAGTCTATCTTTGAAATCCAGTGCCTTAAAATGGTTCTTTCGTTTGAAACCTGAAGCCAGGGCTACATGGGGCCAGATTACCAATGCCTTCACAGAGAAATATAAGGCCAACTTGGAGTGGGAAACAAATAGGGTTGACCTACAAACAACAGTGCAGCTTCCCGATGAGAATGTTGGAGACTTCTACAAGCGGTGGAATCTGAAACTCAGTGAGATGGCAATCCCTCCTTCTGAAGAGGAACAACTGGACATCTTCCAGTCATGCCTGAAACCACACCTGAGAGCCTCCCTCGGTCACTTCCCGTACTCAGACTTACGGGCCATGGTTAACTCCGCAGCCAAGTTTGAAAAGGCTTACAATCAGCAACCGGCTGCTGCACCTGCTTACAGATATCGGGCTCCTCCTGCAAACACCGCCCCGGCTCCTGCTAAAGGCAAAGAGATGATTAACTATGCGGGACAGGAATGTAATAACACAACTCCTTTTGCTCCCAGAAAACCAGTCGAGCCCAGACCACGGGTCATGAACCTTGAAAACTTTGGAATGCCTCTGAATGACATCTTTAGGGGACTGGTGAAAGAAGGCTTGCTGCGGCCTTTGGAGAATTTCCAACCCAGAAATCTGAATGCTCCCGTGGATACTACAAAGTATTGCGCTTTTCATCAAGCCCATGGACATCTAACAGATAACTTCTTCACTCTGAAAAAGGCAATCCAGGGATTGATAGAGCAAGGAAAGTTGGAAGGCCCCGAAGGGCCTAATACAGTCAAGAATCCTCTGCCAAGGAACCATAATCAGGTGAATATGATTGAATACGGAGAACCTTCGCATGCTCAGGAAGATGCCGATGAAGGTCCCCAAATACCCGTGGCCAACCTCGTCGAGGATCCTGAATTCGGATTCCCCCTCAGCCTTGAGGATATCAAACGAATCAACTCACCTTGGTCTCATGTCAGAGATTTCCTGCAAGAATACGAGGCCCGCTATTTCTCGGATGAAGGGAAGGCCAATACCGAAGAAGCCCTGGGGAGTACATTAGGTCAAAACATGAGAAAACCATTTACACAAGATGGTTAGAACAATCAAGAAGAATCGAGCAAGAAAGCTTTCGGCGAGCGCCTGTACTGGGGCTTATCAGCAAAGAGGCCGAGGAGCATCTGGAGCTGGTACACTTTTGCAAATTGGCTTTGGGAGAGGCCGAATAGGATCCCGAGAACAGCGAAGAATCGGGAGAGGAGGATTCCTTCTACATTCTACCTGGTGTCAAATACTTGCCACCGCCCTCACTCTTCCCCCGCAGTTTCTGGGAGGAGAAGCTGAGTCACAATTACCACTTCCAGGAATGGGAGCATATGACAATTTCTGCGGCTGCACGCACCCATATTCCCCTAACGGGTTTGATCGGCGTTCCCTCTCAGCCAAAATCCCGGTAGTATGGGAAGATGATTCCAACGACAGCGATGACGATGATGATGATGAGAGCGAAGAGTCAACTGAGGCCCCAGATCCGAAATCAATCTGGAACAATCATGCCGGAAATGAGCCCATGGGAGCCAGGCACAATGGTTGGTTATCAGCAAGCGACGACGAAGAAACTTCGGAAGACGAATATGAAACCGAGGACATGAAGGCCATGAAGTTTCCTGGGTCTGAGCACGTGGATGTCTTAGAGTTCAACACTGCCTACCATGCTTTGGGGAAAGGGTTTTCAGGCGTCCGATCCAGGTTGATAGTCGAAGATCTGATAGAGAGAGGGAAACTAACTCCCATCTGCCCAAATGAGAAAATAACCATAGTTAGATCAAATCCACCCCAGAACAAAGTAACACTCCTTGTCAGAGTTACCCAAGAAGAGGTCACCTTCCCCGAATGCATGTCAGCTCTCAAAGAAGTCTTAGAAACCGGCATGATACCGGATGCACCTCCCATACAGAATGCTATAATCATCTCCAGCTCTGAGTACTACAGAAAGGAACCAGAATGGTTGCACTATACCGGGGATGAGATCGAAAAGCCGCCGAGTCCCGACAATAGCGACTCTTGTTGCATGATAACTATGAGCAAGGCAGGCTATGAGAGTGAATCGGAGGGCGCCCTAGCTCTGTGGGCCATCCAGGGGGCAACAACAGAACCCCAGGCTCAAAAGCCTGTGACTTGGGAAGCAGTTATAAGGGCCGCCCAGGAAGGAGCCAAGATACCCGCCTCACCGTTGCTAGACTCCGTCAGAACCAGTGGCCGATAGCCAAAAGGGCTCCCCCGTTGACCTTAGCAGCACTCAAGAAATCCAGTCAAGAAGCGACTGATGAGGAAGTTAACCTGTTGACCCGATCCGGGCAAATCTTCCAAGGGAATCCCAAGGCAGATAAGAAGGCCACAGATCAAGCACCTGAGGAGAACCGCCGCCCCTATGCTAAGACAGCCGAAGCTCCTGACCCTGGGAAAGAAGACCCCGTACTCACCCAGTTGAAGCAAACACAGGCCAACATCTCTCTATGGTCCCTGCTCACCTCATCCTATCCCCACAAGCTAAAGCTGGAAGAAAGCCTAGCCCGCACCTTGGTCCCTATTGATGCTACTCCCGATGATGTGGTACAGCTGATTGGAAACATCCACTACGGGAACATAATCACTTTCACAGATCTCGACCTCCCTCAATTTGGGGCTGATCATAACGAACCTCTCTTCATCACGGTCCAATTGGATGAACGACGCCTTCCTCGGGTCCTGGTTGATAATGGGTCCGGAATGAATATTCTTCCGGCAAAGATCATGAGCCTGCTTGACATCAAGTCCACGGACTTAAAACCTTCCTCCCTCACAGTCAAAGCTTACGACTCGACATCTCGAGCAGTCCTTGGAGTTGCTACCTTGGACCTATAGTTTGGACAGCAGTTGATACTTGTGGAATTCCAGGTTATTGACATTCCGATCACTTTTAATGCCTTATTGGGAAGACCTTGGCTGCTTCAGGTCAAGGGGGTTGCCTCAAGCCTCCACCAGTGTGTGAAATTCGTCTCGAATGGGGACCTGGCAACCATTTATGGGGATCTAGTCACCTTGGAGGGAACGGATACAGGTGGAATACCTATTCTGGAAATCAAACATGACGAGGAAGGTCTCATGCTAACAGGCTTCACGGTCAAGCCTCCAAAGGCCCAAGTTTGCAACATAGATCTGACAATCACCCGGGATAAAATCCCCCCGGTCTTGAAAATGATGAGAAAGATGAGCTATCTACCTGGCCTTGGTCTGGGGAAGCACCAACAAGGAACTCACAAACTCATCGAGGTGAAAGGACAGAAAACTCGCCACGGCCTGGGATATGAGGCCTCCTCAGTGGACACTGCAAAAGGAAAAAGATTTGAAGCTGCCACAGGAAGGGTCCTGGTCGACGACCCTAAGTCTCTCCCTTTCAGTCCTAATTTGGCTGACTACTTTGTAAAGGGTCCCACACAACCAGGTAACATCACAGAGCCCACTCCTACAGAAGGGTGGCTGAAGCTACAGGATAGCCTCAACAAGTTCAGGGGAGCCAAAGCTAACCCGGTCCGTAGAATGTTTCTGGACCTACCCAAGATACCCGGGGCTACCACTACCATGAAGAGTGAGTACACTTTCAAAGGCGTGCCAAGCCTAGTGGAACAGTTCGAGAAGCTCACAACCACAATTCCTACTGTCCAGGAAGGTCCGAAACCTGAGTTTGAATTGACCGTGCCGAAAGCCAAAGCCACAGAAGTCTTTTCAGATGATTGGGATGGTCCGATCATGTAGCAGTTGTTCGGGGAAGAGATCCAGATGCCAGACCTGATTGATTTCAGCTCAGTCAAAGAAATGGTAGCAATGATCAAGGAAGGAGCACAGTACAATTCCCGAGCCATGACGCCCCTGACAGCGATGCCGTTAAAGAATCGGGAAACTCTCTCAAGCCCGTCCGCGACCAAAGAACAAATGATCACCAAGCCTGGATTGGTCTCCCATCCCTTTGTGTCAGTCTAGGAAAAGTCCTCCGAGTCTTTCATTGTTAAGGTCGAGTCTCTAGAGTCGTCTGACGGCCCTACGCCTGAAGACTACGAGTCTGTAGCAAAGGCTGTATTTCTTTTCGTTCCTAATGAAATGACGAACCTTTCTGAGTATCCCTTGATTGCCACTTTAATTAATGATGAATTAATTAATAAAAAAAACATTTAATAATAATTCATTAGATAAAGAAGCAGACACATTAAACAAAAAAACCAAACAAAAAAAATCTTTAAGCAGGTTGTCCGGAAAGAGGAAAGTCGAGCCCAAGCTGTCGAAGAGATTTTGATGAGTGTGAATCTGGGAACTGCGGAAGAACCTAAAGAGACGCAGATTGGTGATTTCTTCGAAGGAACTGGAAAGGATGCCTTACAAAATCCTACAAAATCCTCAACTCAAGGAAAGTTGCCCTCTTCATCAAAGAGAACATCATATGCCGATACGGGTTGCCAGCCGAAATCATCTCAGATAATGGATCCCACTTCGAAGGGGAATGCGACAGGCTGCTGACAGAATTCCGAATAACCCGTCACAAGTCATCTCCCTACAGGCCCCAAACCAACGGAGCCGTCGAGGCAGCAAACAAGACTTTGGAAAACATCATCCGGAAAATGGCTGTCCGAGGCAGAGATTGGCCCGAGAAGCTACACCTGGCACTCTGGGGCTACAGAACATCCGTCAGAACGGCAACAGGAGAAACACCATTTGCCCTTACCTACGGAATGGAAGTCGTGCTCCCAACCGAATTGGAAATCCCCTCACTCCGTGTGTTGTTGGAAAGCCAGATCAACGAGGTCGAATGGCTCCAAAGTCGCCATGATGAATTGGCCCTACTAGATGAGCGACGATTGAAAGCAATGGAACACATCCGAGCCTACCAAGGGAGAATGGCCAGAGCCTTCGACAAGAAAGTAAAGCATCGGGAGATCCAAGAAGGTGATCTCATTTTGAAAGAAAAGCCCCCGGTCCGTGTCAACCCGCTTGGCAAATGGGAGCCTGTCTGGGTCGGGCCATACATCGTCCAGAAGATCTTCTCCGGACGGAAATCCCTTTGTACATCCAGTGAATGGTGACAAGCTGCGCAGATACTACGCGTAAAACACCGAGTCAAAAAAAAAAAGAGTGCCAAAACAGTAATACCCAACTAGGTTGAAAACCCGAAAAGGGCGGCCTAGGTAAAAAACAAGGTTGCACCAAAAAAAAAAATAAAAAAAAACAAAAAAAACAACAAAAAAAAAAAAAACCCAGGTTGAACTACGAAGACCTGAGCTCCTCAAAATGAGGGGAACGTAGGCAGCCGGAAACGGTTCGGTCTAAAACACAAATAAAAGTCATACTCTGACATCAATACAATTGATCAGACCATGAAAGCGTCTCGAAAAAACTCTAAAGCAATTCACATATTCATTACAAGTTAAAAGCTTTTTGATGAGTCTAAGCCCGATTCATTCCTACAACTGGCAACCTGCTAAAAGAAATTAAGATACATAATCAAACTAATGTGTCTGCCATGAAAAGAAAGGGATACTTGGAAACCTCAGAGTCACTCCATGCCACTCGAACTGGCCTCTCCCCTCTTCTTTCCCCTTCGAGTCTTCTTCTTCTGAACAGGAAAAATGTCGGTCTTCCTCCTACCAAGCTCTGGTATAGGAACAGGATCTATCAAACCAGCCTTTGTCAGGGTCTTGGTAGCCCTAGCGTCATCTCTCATCTCCTGTAGCCGGGCTGATAGCATAGGAGTCCTCCTCTCCTACCTCTTGACATAAGCCTCATAGTCGGTCACAGCGTCTCCGCTCCTGTCATGAGGGTTGGCCCTCGCCTCGGCCCTCCTCCTCTCGGAAACTGTCAGGTCCTCCGCACCCACAATGGCCTCACGCCGCCTCAAAATAGCCATCTGAGTCTCTCCAAAATGCCTCTTGTACCAATCCAGGTACCAAGTGGTCAAGAACATAGGTCTCGGACGCCTGAGGATAACCCGAGGAGGAAAGACGTCATACCTCCATGCTCGGGAAAGAAAGGAAAACACCGAAGGATCATCCATAGAAACAGGAGCCACCACCCTGGTGGCTATATCATCAAAGTCCTCCAAAGGAACCTGCTCTAAACCGAACTGTCTCAGAACCAAGGACGGAATATAGAAGCTGGACTGAGAAAGCCCCGGAAGCATAACCACGGGAGATCCGTCCTGAAGTACCCTCCGAGTCTCCACCTGCCAATAAGGTACTGACCATCTAATATCTTCTGTCTGGCGACCAGCCAACCAACGCTCCCATGAGCCCTGATCATCAAAATCTACAACAACCCCTCTCCTAGCGAATGTCCAAGGCTTGATCATATCAGGAGTTTCCCGAAGAATCCCCAAGCGCTCCATCAGCCACAGAGTCAAGAGGAACGGGATGCCCCCGTGCATATACTGTCTCCCGGTAGCCAGCCTATCGAGAGCATGGAAAGTCTCCCCCAAGATCAAAGGTACAACATCTCTGCCCAAGCGACAATGAACGACTACATCCAGCAGAGACCGATGACAGATCCCAAAAGAATAGACCATGAACAAGGTCCCAAACATGCAAAGTGCAAAGGCATCCCAATAGGCATCGTCAAGCAAGCCTAAGCCCCTAAATCTATCAGGGAGACCGGAAATATCAAAATGATCGGGACCACAGATCATACCTTGTGCTTCCTCCGGGGAAAGATGAAGGAGGTTGCACAATCTATCAACAAAAGAGGCCCCTCCAGGCAAGGGAACCGCTATCTCCTCCACCTCCGGACCACCAAGCAAAGCCCGAAATTCTTCGACGGTCGGGACCATTTCATTGTAAGAAAGGCAAAAGACATGCCTTCTAGTGTCCCAAAATGAGGAAGAAGCCCTCAAAAGATCATAATCCGGAATCAATTCCTTGAGAGACCACAAGCACTTCACCTTGTACCTTTCTTCAAAGAATGACCTCCTCTCATGCATAATCTCCCGGGACCAATCCTTGAATTGGTTAAAGAATGACATTTGGGATTCTTGGGACAATTTTGATGGAGTTTTTCTAAGGTTTTCCATGGATTTTCTCTCTTTCTCCCCGAAAATGACTGTTTGGACTGGTGGTTGAAGAAGATATTTGAATTTAAAATAAAGGAAAACCAGATCTGAAGCAAAATTAAAGGACAATGTCAGATGCAGTCCCTGTCCGCGCGGACACGATTGTCTGTCATCAGAAAAATCTGCAACAGTCCAAACTGCTGCACCAAAGGAGGAATATTTCGTCCCGGTTGCTCGAAACCTGTGCAAAAAACCTCCCCAAACCAGTCCATATACCAAACACTAACACCCTTGCAAAAAAACCAAGGCTCATGTAACATTGCATTCATACTGCATTGCATTCATGAAATAAAATCCTAAATTATTACATTCAAAAAATAAAGGGAGTGTGCAAAAAAAAAAAAAAAAAAAAAAATCGAGAAAAAAAGTAGGTAACAATAATCCTAAATTATTACATCCCAAGAAAAAAAAAAAGAGAAAAGAAGAAAAGAGCAAAAAAAAAAATGTGCGTGATAAAATAGACTGTATCTGTGCAAATCTCAAATCTCAGAAATCAATTCAATCTCAAGTAATCAATCGGAGTCCCCAGCGGTCGACGTCTGCCCCCGGTCCCTCTTGCGGCTCGGGCCCGCCTCCTCTGTAGCCATGAAGATCTCAGGCTTAGAATCATCATTCTCGTCCCCGGAAGAAGGCTCGTCAGGACCAACCGGCACGCTCTGATAGGGCAAGCCAAGATCTGCGAAGAAATCATATCCGAAGGTGAAGGCGTCGGACTCCTGGACGTGCGAAGAAGATCCACCATGCTGCCAGACGTGTCCCTGCCCGTAAGGATCTCCGAGAATTACGTGGTCCGAGGATAGTACCGCGCGGGGGTCAAGGAGAGGAGAAAGAGGAGTCTCAGAAGAAGTCTCTGAAGGAGTAGGGGAAGCCTCCCGCCTGACAGGCGCCGGCCGTGGTCGCCTCGCTCTAGCCTGAGGAGCCCCGCAAGCAACCATCCTCCTGATAAATCTCTTAGCCCCGATCACCTGCTTCGTCAGCCTCTCCACGACCACCTCCGAAAACTGCACGAAAGCAAAAGCGTCAGAAACAGTTGAAGCGAAAAATGATGACAGGAAAGAAAAGAAAAGACAAAAGCAAAAAAAAAGAGGTGGGAAGGAGAAGCCCTACCTTCATACCCGGACGAGGCCGGAAAGCTCGTGGAAGCCGCTCAGACTGAGGGATCTCCACCCTCAATCGGACCCCATCCTGGACATATGAAAAGTCCGTCCGAGGGTACCGCGGGACCCCTAACCCCTCTCTATCTAGAACCTGGGGCGTCCTCAGCCTCCTCAAGACAAATACTGGGTACGGCTCAATCGTCACAAATGCCGAGAAGTGCTGGCCGGCTCGATAATCATCCCAGGTCGCAGATCTATCTCTCGGGTGCATCATATCGGCAGGAGGCTCCACCGGTGTCATCAAAGGCGAATTCACGCCATGCTGGCGCGTCACCCTCTCCCCCAGATAATAGGCGTCGCAAGTCAGACCTCTCAGAATCCTCCGCTGCACAGTCCATATCTCAGCACCCTTCAGCTGCGCCACCTCGAAACGATCCCAGGGATAGAATATCATCTCCTCATCCGTCTCAGCCCTCGTCAAAGGAAGGCAATCCGAGTACCTGAGGGTCGTGCGCCCTCTGGAGCCCTTCTTCTCCCGGGCAAACTTGGACCAGGAACGCATGGCTGGATACGCCCCGACGTACTCCGCCGTCTGTCGCCACATCGTGACGTGAAAGAACTCCAACGCCCATACCTGCGAAAGGTAAATACAAATCAATCCAGTGCAAAAGAAAAGTGTGTGCTCAAGAAAAAAGGGGAAAGCAAAAAGAAAGCTTGTACCCCCAGAGCAAACTCGAAGCAGTATAAGGAGCTCACAGCCTCTTCCACTGTATCTATCAAGAGCAAAGTAAAGCTCTGCCACCGGCCCTCTCCCAAGAGACATCTCCACCATCTCCACATCCTCCAAACTCCTCAAAGCAAACACCGCCGTCCCCTCGGCGTGTCCAAAAAGAGTGCTCGAAAAAGCAAACCATAAAAGGCCCTAGCAACTCGCTCGACCTATCCTCTCATCCCCAGCCTCGTAGCTCCCGATGATCTCCACAATCTTCCCATAGACCACGGCGTACTCCATCCCCATCCCCTTTTTGGGAATGGGAGTAAAGCCCAGAAGAGCCTGCAGGTCCACATCGGTCTAGCCGTCCCGCCACTCAATGTTGTGTCCATTGAAGGACAGACCCGTGATCGCAGCGTAGTCGGAAGGCGTAACCGTAGCCTCGCCCCAGAAGAAGTGAAACGTGTGGGTCGCATCCCACCAATGCTGTGCCAAAGCAAACATCAGGCCCTTGCTCTTAGGGAACTTAACCAACCCCCTCAAGCACTCAATGAACTCCCAAAGCCCGGTCTCAACGACAATCTGTCTCGGACTCACCAAAGCTCCTCGGCCCGCATTCGGAAGCCGGTCCCACAGGTCAACTACAGACTCCACTGATCCTCGAGTCTTCATATTATTCAATTGCTCCGTCACGTAGTTGTTTCCACCCTGCAATAAAACAAAAAAAAAAAGAAAATGTCAAAAAAAATTTGCATTTGCATTTGCACAAAAAAAAAAAGAAAGCATATACATGCATCACGCAACACAAAGTTTTGAAGAAAATTCGGCAGCATAACGGCATGCAATGAACCTAGCCCCATTTTTCTCAAAAAAGACAGTTTTCAGCAAATCCCAATTCATTCATAAAAAAAAAATTCATACAAAGAGTCAACGGAAGTAAAAACTCCGTCCCATTTTCAAAAAAAAAAATGCATACATGCATATCATCCATCATCCCAAAAGATCCTACATTCATACATTCATACAAGGAGTCGACGGAAGTAAAAACTCCGTCCCATTTTCATAGAATAACATGCATACATTCATTCAACGGGAGGAAAAATCCGTTCCGTCTTTCAAAAAAAGAAAATCATCATACTTCTTTACAAAAAAAAAAGAGAGCATGCACACATTCATATCAACATTGCAAGAATCCTACATTGCAACAAAAGAAGTCCGTCCCAAATTCGGGAAATTATTCATCATAGTCTCATATTTCAAAAAAAAAATGGCGAAAATGCCAATTCTTTTCCCAAGCAAAATGCACATTTTGGGTTACCCACAAATTCATTACAACATGCAAAGCATCAAAATCAAAATCCAAGGCCAAGAACATCAATCATTCGAAATCCAAAAAAAAATCAAAAATCACCAAAAATCAATTTCAAGCAAGAAATCAACAAAGAAAATAAAAGATTCGAAGTATACCGTTCGGAGACTCGGATCAGTGGCCCAATGTTGCCACGCATCGGGATAATGCTCCTCCGCAATCGATTGCGAAAGAGTGTAATGCCTCCTCATTCGGACAAGCTCCAATCGTCTCTCCGCGACCGAGCCACGTCCTTGGTCTTGAAAAACACCTCCTGCGTGTTCCATTGCTTAAAAAATCAAAGAAATCGGAAGGATTTTGAGTTTTTTGGCCTTCAATGGCGGCTTGGGCGTTTTTCTGCTCTCTCTCTCGTAAGTTTTGAAAAAACTGCTTGGGGAAGAAGAAGGGCGTTGGCCCTCATTAAAACAGCCTGGGAATTCAACCCTATCCGCGCGGATGGGTTTGTAAGGGTCAAAATGACCCTTTTGCCCTTTAAAAATCCGGAACTCTGCAATTTGATCCTAGACTTAACAGAGTTAACCAAAAGTTAACCAAAGTTAATCCCCTCTTCAAAAGAGATTCCCGGCAGTCAAACGTAAGTCCGATTTTCCCGAGAAAGATAACGGAATCCCGTATCTTTCATCAAAATCATCAACGGCAGTCAAACGTAAGTCCGATCTCCCCGAGAAAGATAACGGAATCCCGTATCTTTCATCAAAATCATCCCCGGCAGACAGACGTAAGACCGATTTCCCCGAAAAAGATAACGAGGTCCCGTATCTTTCATCAAAATCATTCCCGACAGTCAAACGTAAGTCCGATTTTCCCGAGAAATATAACGGAATCCCGTATCTTTCATCAAAATCATCAACGGCAGTCAAACGTAAGTCCGATTTTCCCGAGAAAGATAACGGAATCCCGTATCTTTCATCAAAATCATCAACGGCAGTCAAACGTAAGTCCGATCTCCCCGAGAAAGATAACGGAATCCCGTATCTTTCATCAAAATCATCCCCGGCAGTCAAACGTAAGTCCGATTTTCCCGAGAAAGATAACGGAATCCCGTATCTTTCATCAAAATCATCAACGGCAGTCAAACGTAAGTCCGATCTCCCCGAGAAAGATAACGGAATCCCATATCTTTCATCAAAATCATCCCCGGTAGTAAAACGTAAGACCGATCTCCCCGAGAAAGATAACAGGATCCTGTATCTTTCATCAAAATCACCAACGGCAGTCAAACGTAAGACCGATCTTCCCGAGAAAGATAACGGAATCCCGTATCTTTCATCAAAATCATCAACGGCAGTCAAACGTAAGTCCGATCTCCCCGAGAAAGATAACGGAATCCCGTATCTTTCATCAAAATCATCCCCGGCAGACAGACGTAAGACCGATTTCCCCGAAAAAGATAACGAGGTCCCGTATCTTTCATCAAAATCATTCCCGACAGTCAAACGTAAGTCCGATTTTCCCGAGAAATATAACGGAATCCCGTATCTTTCATCAAAATCATCAACGGCAGTCAAACGTAAGTCCGATTTTCCCGAGAAAGATAACGGAATCCCGTATCTTTCATCAAAATCATCAACGGCAGTCAAACGTAAGTCCGATCTCCCCGAGAAAGATAACGGAATCCCGTATCTTTCATCAAAATCATCCCCGGCAGTCAAACGTAAGTCCGATTTTCCCGAGAAAGATAACGGAATCCCGTATCTTTCATCAAAATCATCAACGGCAGTCAAACGTAAGTCCGATCTCCCCGAGAAAGATAACGGAATCCCATATCTTTCATCAAAATCATCCCCGGTAGTCAAACGTAAGACCGATCTCCCCGAGAAAGATAACAGGATCCGGTATCTTTCATCAAAATCACCAACGGCAGTCAAACGTAAGACCGATCTTCCCGAGAAAGATAACGGAATCCCGTATCTTTCATCAAAATTATTCCCCGGCAGTAAAACGTAAGACCGATCTCCCCGAGAAAGATAACGGGATCCCGTATCTTTCATCAAAATCATTCAACGGCAGTCAAATGTAAGACCGATTTCCCCGAGAAAGATAACGGAATCCCGTATCTTTCATCAAAATCATCCCCGGCAGTCAGACGTAAGACCGATTTCCCCGAGAAAGATAACGAGGTCCCGTATCTTTCATCAAAATCATTCCCGGCAGTAAAACGTAAGACCGATCTCCCTGAGAAAGATAACGAGATCCCGTATCTTTCATCAAAATTATTTCCCGGCAGTAAAACGTAAGACCGATCTCCCTGAGAAAGATAACGAGATCCCGTATCTTTCATCAAAATTATTCCCCGGCAGTAAAACGTAAGACCGATCTCCCTGAGAAAGATAACGAGATCCCGTATCTTTCATCAAAATCATCAACAGCAGTAAAACCTAAGACCGATCTCCCTGAGAAAGATAACGAGATCCCGTATCTTTCATCAAAATCATCAACGGCAGTAAAACGTAAGACCGATCTCCCCGAGAAAGATAATGGGATCCCGTATCTTTCATCAAAATTATTCCCCGGCAGTAAAACGTAAGACCGATCTCCCTGAGAAAGATAACGAAATCCCGTATCTTTCATCAAAATCATCCCACGGCAGTCAAACGTAAGACCGATTTCCCCGAGAAAGATAACGGAATCCCGTATCTTTCATCAAAATCATTCCCCGGCAGTCAAACGTAAGACCGATTTCCCTGAGAAAGATAATGGAATCCCGTATCTTTCATCAAAATCATCCCCGGCAGTAAAACGTAAGACCGATCTCCCCGAGAAAGATAATGGGATCCCGTATCTTTCATCAAAATTATTCCCCGACAGTAAAACGTAAGACCGATCTCCCTGAGAAAGATAACGAAATCCCGTATCTTTCATCAAAATCATCCCACGGCAGTCAAACATAAGACCGATTTCCCCGAGAAAGATAACGGAATCCCGTATCTTTCATCAAAATCATCCCACAGCAGTCAAACGTAAGACCGATTTCCCCGAAGCACCTAAAAAGCCATCATCATCCAGGTCCGAGGCACCTAAAACGCCATCATCATCAAGGTCCGAGGCACCTAAAAAGCCATCATCATCCAGGTTTGAGGCACCTAAAAAGCCGTCATCATCCAGGTCCGAGGCACATAAAACGCCATCATCATCAAGGTCCGAGGCACCTAAAAAGCCATCATCATCCAGGTTTGAGGCACCTAAAATGCCATCATCGAGGTCCGAGGCACCTAAAACGCCATCATCAAGGTTCGAGGCACCTAAAACGCCATATTCAAGGTCCGAGGCACCTAAAACGCCATCTTCAAGGTCCGAGGCACCTAAAACGCCATCATCAAGGTTCGAGGCACTTAAAACGCCATCACCTCCAGGGTCAAAGACCCGAACTACGACTGGCTTGATTCCTCTTAAGGATACGTAGGTAGCCTATCATTAGGTTCAGCCATCCGACCGAAAATGGTCATTCCTTATCCCCAGCAGAGCAGATATACAATTTCAGCCATCCGACCGAAAATGGTCATTCCTTATCCCCAGCAGAGCGGATATACAATTTCAGCCATCCGACCAAAATGGTCATCTCTTATCCCCAGCAGAGTTTCTCTCCAGCAACCGACTGCAGAACTCGCTCATCAGGTTCGAGGCACCTAAAACGCCATCATCTCCTGGGTCAAAGACCCGAACTACGGCCGGCTTGATTCTTTTCAAGGATACGTAGGTAGCCTATTAAATAGGTTCAGCCACTCGATCACTTGATCATCCTGCCAAATATGGAGCCTTACTCTTATCGACGACCCCGCTTCCTTCGAAAGCGCCGTCGCCGAGGGGCTACTGTAAGTGCTCCAATTTGAGCTTGTTAGTATTTTCGTTAGATAATTAATGAAAGTTATAACATTCCTAACAATTCCTAACATTCCTAACATTTCTAACAAAGCAAGGGCAAAGTGGGCATTGTTATTTAAGGATAAACCAAGGAAAGGAATCAAAAAAGCAAAAGAAATAAGAAAAACCAAAAATAGAAATGGCTGGAACAAAAATTGGCCGTTTAATTTGAATTTTCAAAAGATTATTCCTTGTGTCCAAAGCCTGAAGCAGCATTTAATGAACAGTGCACGCTGTCAACCCAATCCGCGCGGACATGTTTGCATTTTTCAGAGGACTATAAATTGAGCCCTCCAGTCTCAAAAATAAAAAAGAAGAACACATTTCCTCAACTGCACTTTGGTGAAAATAGAGAGAAAACAGTGAGAATTCCATAGAATTGTCACCTTTTTCTCAACTATTCAACCAAAATCACACTCACTCAAACACTCTCATATTCAAGCCTTAAACACTCTTACATTCAAGCCTTCAAACACAAAACACAAAGAAGATAGGTATAACCTCCCTCTTCTTACCCTAATCTCTCATCCATGCATGCATTTTCAAGCTACAAAATGTAGTTCATTCATCTTCTTGTCTTAGATCCAAGAAGATCACCATGGAAGTTCATCTCCATGGATGATCTTCTACAAGGATCAACATTATTTTCAAAGTGTTCTTACTTTCTTGCAAAGAAAACACATTTTCAAAACCCTAAAAATCATTTTCATACATCAAATCTCATTTTCAAAGGATAAAATTCCCCTTCCCAAGCAAATGAAGTGCTTAGTCCTATTGTACCCCAAGGATGGTTTGATATAGTTGATTCAACACTAAAATGTCAAGTGATCACTAATCAAAACCTAGGGAAATGGGGACAAGCATGGATGCCAAACCCCCTTTAAAATCACATTTTCCTTCTTGAGAAGTTGCTGTCCAGTAGCAATTTTCAAAGACCCCAGTCCATGGTCTAAATTTTTGGACACAGATAAACTTGGAATTTGGTGTTGACTACAAAACACTTTTTGTATCCAACATCAAGAGCTTTCCAGAAATATTTTTACTTTATTTTTTGCGTGAGTAAAACTCTCTTTTTCAAATTTTCTTTTGAAGGTCAGATCACCAGTCTCTGGGAGTCCAGATCTCATATCTGAGATTTCCAGAAGATTTTGGGTCCTCAAATCTTCTCCAAAATGGAAAATTCTTTCACAGAAATCTTATTCAAGGTGTCTGGAACAACTTTCAGTCTCTGAGTTTTCTCAGATTATGAAGTTTTGAAGCCCTTAAATCTATTTCAAAATTAAGTGTCCACTGCCTTTTTCATTCTGGCAGAAGTGTTCTTCAACTTCCAAAAATCTTTTGAGTACCAAAACTCAACCCAAAAATCACACTAAAAATCATGGGATCTGTCCAAAGTCTAATAAAGAATTCTCAATTTTTACTTTTCTGATTTTCAACTTATTTTGGCCAAAACACACACACACACACACACACACAAATGATTTTTAGCTTGGAAGACTCGTTTTACGAGGCATTCTGGGTGCACACTAACGTCCTTTCCGGCATGTAACGTGACCTCCGAACCCAAATCTCTAATCTCGGGCATTTTTCAAAGTTTTGGCCCTTAAAACAAAAATGGCGTGGCGACTCCGTCTTTTTCCGGTTTTATTTGATTTTCAAAGAAACGCAAAATCAATTTTTCCCGCGAAATTTGGTGCACATCGTTACAGTAACCGTTAATCAAATGTCCTTCATTCCAGCTGTGAATCCCATTCAGCAAGGAGCGCCAATACCCGAGTCACCTCCAAAAGTGGTTTAGATAAGAGAAAGAAGACAATACTGCGGTGATGTGGGAATGCCTATGGATCAGTTCCTCAAGGTCTTGGTGAGCGGGGGACTGGTTCAGCCACTAGTTAATTATAGTCCTCTTCATCGCAACCCAAAGTTGGACACAAGAAAGTTCTGCTACTACCACAGATATCCTAGCCATACCACTCATGACTGCAAACAGTTGAGGGTGATCATCCAAGAACTCATTGATGAAGGGAAGATTGAAAAAGGCTCCCATGAGGAAAGTGGTGTCCAGAATCGTGGTTGGTTTCCACCCCGCAAGCAACGAATATTTGATGGTCTCGGGATAACAACTGAAGAAGCCTTCAATGGGTTGGTTCGAAGGGGAATGATCAAGCCACTTGACAATTACCATCCCATCAAACCCAATCCGGATTTGGATCGCAACAAGTATTGTTATTATCATCAGTATCCCGGCCACATAACCAATGATTGTGTTCCTCTGAAGCTGCTTATTCAAAGGCTGGTTGATGAAGGCAGGATTGAGAAGGCTCATCCCAATGCGACTACCAACTCTCCTCCATGATTGCAAAGGCATTCCATCCGAAGAAATTAGTCAATCAGTCATCATAGGATCTAGACTATCTTTTATTTTGGTAGTAAATATTCCTTTTATGGTTTGAGTCTATCATGTTTATGTTATAAATCTATCAGTAATAAAAATCTTCATTTCTATTCTTGCTAGACTCGAGACATCACTTGCACACCCACGTTACATTTAATTGAAATTGTTTTATTCTACATGATCATTTGTGCTGCTCAATTACTAATGCTTTGAAATAATTAATGTTTAAATTAATTGGAGTGAGAAAATCAGCTAATATCCTTCTCAAATTGGGGCTTGTCAATTCCCCATCTTGCATCTCATATGCGCACATCTCCCTCATCATATTCATCGTTCGCCGCACAATAGATTTGCAGTAATTTTCTCAGTAAGCTTAAGCAAGCAACGAGGCTTTGATCTCGTTTAGACCATCTGGTATGGACTGCAGTTGAAACCTTTCACCCTTAGGAAAACCATTACCTCACCCTTGCCAAACAATATCCCTTCATTTCAAGATCTGCGTGTTTCGAAACCCGTCTAACCATCTCCAGAAGAAGAGGGGTTATCCTTGAGGCTCCCGTGATTCAAAAGAAGATTGACCGTCTCCAAGCTCAAGAACGGCGGAATGCAATGATCTATCCGGGGGACTAACTGAAGTTTTCTCTCAAAAACAAAATTGTAAAAGAGAGAGAAGAATGGAAAAATAATAAATAAAAACAATAAAAAAAGAAAAGAAAAGAAAGAGAGCCTAGTCCCTAGCAATCCTCTCAAAAGAAAAAGTCAAAGGATCTGGTCGTTACTCAAGAGGAGTCTCAGAGTAAACGAAGAGACAACGCGGATGTCCCCTCACCATTACCTCTAACCAATCCCAAGTCATTCTCTCATTTTTAGAGGATATTCCCATCACCTTTACCTTTGGCCGAAATAAATTTGGACCTCTCATTCTTAGAGGCAAATCAATTCCCTCACCTTAGAAATCCCAAACACATCCCCAAAAGCCAACCTCTCATCTTTAGAGGTTCAGTCAGTAAAAGGCCTAGCCGACCTCTCGTCTTAAGAGGTCATGATATCCGATCATCCAAAAGCCGATCGAAACCTTGAAACCCAGTTGCAGCTCCTACCGGATAATAGTTTCATTTTTAATCTCTTCAAGAGCTAAATCAGATTTATGCTTTGTTGCTTGCTTAAATCGGGTTCAAGATCATCAATCAAAGGTTGTGCAAATTCCATCCGTTCATCTGGTACTTCATGTGAGCATATTTCATTTCTCCTCCGCAAAACACCTCCCGCAAATGTCTCACTAGGGCTTCACATCCGTGTCCTTCATTGACACTCCAAAGAGACTTGGGCGTCAACTCGTCCACATCTCAGAAAATCCAGTCTGCTCAAGGACCGTTCCTATACACTTTCCATCTTTCGGAGTTTGATTCTCGATATCAGTTGGTTTTCTCCCTTGTGATTAATCAAAATATTTGTTCATATCAGGATTAGTGTTTTGAATAACCCGAACATCAATAAAGGGTTTTTAGCAGCCTTGTGATCATCACGAATAAGACAAGTTTTCAAGTGTCTCGACAAGTCTTCTTTTCTACATCTTAAGAATATAGAGCTAAACACTATCTTTATGTCAATGCAGGGGCTTCCATACACTTTTCCACACCTTGCAGTGTTTATACTCTCCTAAAAGAGTCAAACCCAAAAGCGAGTGGGCCACAAAATCAGGATTCATTCCACTTTCGAAAGATGTGTCCCTCCACGTAAACATTTCTGAGTCTTGTCTGTCGACTGATTGACTGAAGTTTGAAGATAATCTCTTCCTTGGCTACATGATGTTTCATCTGCAATGAAGCTGCACGTCAAACTGGGGCTTCGTCAAGGAAAAGAAGATTGATGTGTGAATTTGTGCAAATTCCGGGGCTTGTTTTTTAATCTCGATCCTTGGGAATGGATTTGTTACTTAAGGCCTACTTCATGATGGGGAGACTGATTTTCTTGCCCTAAGCAAAGGGAGGAGGTTTTGAGACAATATTGAAACTTAATTGAGAAAGACTGTCAGTAAGACTTATTGTGTCACGCGACACAATGTGCCACAGGAGTCCTGGGTCGTGCGACATCTCTGTCCTCACACCAGACATCAGCAAGCTGCAATCAGTTCTGTACCAGGGCATACCCCGACTTGTTTAAAGCTGCAATAATCAACCCACAATTTCACAACCAGTTCGGGAGAGGATTCATTCATCCATACATCTCTTACATACAACCAAACCATCATTCCATATACATATTCCACAATCAAACCATGCAAACCATCCATATACACTGATATCATTAACCATTCATTCTCATTCTTCTAAAAGTTGGACTCTTGCAAATAACAAAAGCTAATAATAATGTACTAGATTCAAAGTAATGCGTAGCAAATAGTTTGAAAAAAAAGTGTTTGCTTGTTTCCTTCAAAGGTACAACAATCAAAAGGCTGCAATCTGGTCCAAGATGCTACTCTGAATCATCACCCTCTGAAGTGTAATCACAATCATCATCCTCTGAATCGTCATCATCACCATCGTCCCTGCTATCCTCTCCATCTGCATCATCCTCCTCAGCTTGTGTGTGATCCCGATCGGCAATAGGACCTCGGTAAATCACATGATCGTCACGGTAAAACTCGTCAACAGCAGGGATGGCAGTAGTCTCAATCTCGTGGGGATCTCCAGGAGCATCATCACTATCTGAAATTACCCGGATCCGAGAGGCAGCGCGTTCGCGCCCCGGCATCTAGCATTTCCCCGCTTTGCATCGTTTTTCAGGTTGGAGGTGTCTCGCTGTGTTTTTGCTTGTAGAGTCGCCACGCCGTTTTGATTAAGCCCAAAACATTGAGAAAAGGCATCAGTTTTAAAATAAACTGTTTTTGTGTGATGAGATTTTGAGTTTGGAGGTCAGATGACTCCTCGGGAAGAGAATATTAGAATCTTAGAGCTCACCCGAGTCGCCTCGTAAAAACGAGTCTTTCGGATACCCCTAATATTCTTTAAATGTTGTGTGTGTGTGTGTGTGCTTTTAAAAATGCATGCTGTGTCGGATGTCTACATTGTACATTACGTATTGAAATGTATTGAAATAGTAATGGAAGGAAGCCTTACCAATGTTGGTTCGTGTCTGTCTTCCGCTGGGGAATAGTGTTTGAGGATGGAATGATGTTTCGGTACGGACCGGGATTGCTTCGGGAGGGGGCCGGTTGTCTGTGCGTTGGGATCGCAGGCTGCGTTCGGGCAGAGTTTCGGCGTGCGTTGGGATCGCAGGGATCACTCGGGCAGAGGTTCGGCTTGCGTTGGGGTGGCAGGAGTCACTCGGGCAGAGTTTCGGCGTGGTTTGGGATCGCCGGTTTGACTCGGAAAGAGCCGGGACACCGTGGAAAGACCAGGCAAGGCCTCGGAGTACCACGAGGGGCCTCAGAGTACCTCGAGAGTGCCTCGGGGCAGCGCGAGAGAGTCGCGGGAGCGCTCGGGGAGGCTTCAGAGCACCACGAGGGGGCTCGGAAGGCCTCAGAAGGATCCGAAAGGGGCCGAGAATGCCTCGGAAGGACTTAGAGGGGAATCCAGAAGGCCTAGGGAGGAAGAGAGAAGTGGGAGGTGTGTGAAAATGAGGAGGGGGAGCCCTCTATTTATAGTGCCAGATTTGGTGCAAAGAGGTCCGTACGGACCTCCCTGGTAATCCAGACTTTTGGTTTTCCTCGATTTGAGGGAATCTGTGATGATGGAGGAATATTTTCAATTATGATGTTCCCTGTGCAATAAGGTCCGTACGGACCAAGTTGACATGCAAAGAGGTCCGTACGGACCAACTCTGCAGGGGGGTAATCATTTTCCCCGGGATTTGAGGGAATATTGTGGACTTTAAGAGGATTCAGTAATTATTAAAGCAAAGAGGTCCGTACGGACCATTATTGCTTTTCCAATTTCCTGAAAATTCCCAAAAGGTCCTTTTGTCCCTTTTTATCCCGCAAAGGCTCCTCCCTTGGTTTGGCCGGGGTTTTGAGAGGGTTTTGAGTGCCGAGGTCGTCGAGACTGCGTTGATGAGTCTGCGGTGTTTCCCGTGTGTTTGAAAGGGGTGATCCAGATTGGGGTACTTACGTAATCCCTCGACGACGTCACTTATGAAAGAAGTGGGGTCACCGATAAGATAAGGGTCCTAATCTGGATCGCGTGCTGGGAGATAAAGTGATCGGGGAGGTCAGTGTGAGGACGTGGTGGTGTCCTATTATGTGACCGCATAGGTCGCAGGGCCGGACCCTGTGATAGGATTCCTACGTATCCCTGGCGGGAATCAAGCCTGGTCGTAGTTCGGGTGTGGGGTGAGTGTTTTGTGAATGCGGGCGTGGTGGTGCCCTGAAGTGTTGCGTGACCGCCGAGGTCAGTGGTGAGGACGTGGTGGTGTCCTGGGTGACCGCATGGGTCGATGGCTGGACCCTGTGATAGGATTCCTACGTATCCCTGGCGGGAATCAAGCCTGGTCGTAGTTCAGAGGTCGTGAAATTGTGAGTGCGGGCGTGGTGGTGCCCTGAAGTGTTGTGTGACCGCCGAGGTCAGTTGTGAGGACGTGGTGGTGTCCTAAGATGTGGTGACCACCGAGGTCAATTGTGAGGACGTGGTGGTGTCCTGGGATGGAAATTTTACGATTTTCCTAATCGGGTGGTTTAAGGCCTTCCGGGCCGGAGATAGTGATTTGGGAGGTTTATACGGTCTTCCGGACCGAGTGGTTTAAAGCCTTCCGGGCTGAGGATGGGGTGAGGACTTGAATCGTCTTCTGAATGTGGTTGCGCCACGCGTAAGGACTTTGAATCGTCTTCTGGCGGCGGTGGGTGCCACGGCGGGAGGACTTTGAATCGTCTTCGACGGCGGTTGGTGCCACTGGAGGACTTTGAATCGTCTTCGCGGCGGTTGGTGCCACGCCCAGAGGACTTTGAATCGTCTTCGCGGCGGTTGGTGCCACGCCGGAGGACTTTGAATCGTCTTACGGCGGCGGTTGGTGCCACGCGGGAGGACTTTGAATCGTCTTCCGGCGGCGTTTGGTGCCACGCGGGAGGACTTCGAATCGTCTTCACGGCGGTTGGTGCCACGCTAGAGGACTTTGAATCGTCTTACAGCGGCGTTGGTGCCACGGGAGGACTTTGAATCGTCTTACGGCGGCGGTTGGTGCCACGCTGGAGGACTTTGAATCGTCTTCTGGCGGCGGTTGGTGCCACGCTGGAGGACTTTGAATCGTCTTCTAGCGGCGGTTGGTGCCACGCGGGAGGACTTTGAATCGTCTTCGCGGCATTGGTGCCACTGAAGGACTTTGAATCGTCTTCGGCGGCGGTTGGTGCCACGCGGGAGGACTTTGAATCGTCTTCTGGCGGCGGTGGGTGCCACGCGGGAGGACTTTGAATCGTCTTCTGGCGGCGGTTGGTGCCACGCGGGAGGACTTTGAATCGTCTTCTGGCGGCGGTGGTGGAGGCATGGCTGCCTTGAGCTTCGAGAGGTTTAGATGTCTCGTGCTTTGTCTGTTGGGGAGAAGGTTGGACTTACGATGGCTGCCGGTGCTTGCGTTGCCGTTGAAGTGGGCAATGATGACGGCCGGTGATTGCTTCACCATTTGGCATTTTGGAGGCGCTTCGTGCCTTGGGATTTGTACTCGGAGGTGTTGGCTCCTTCTTGTGCTTGTTTTGCCGTTGAGTGGGCCAGGACGATGGCCGGTGCTGGGGATATGCAGTCTTGTACGACTTCCCTTTGACTTGTTGGGGGAGGAGCTCGGGCTTACTTTGATGGCCGGTGCTTGCGTTGCCGTTGAAGTGGGCTAGGTTCGGGCTTACACTGACTGCCGGTGCTTGAATTGCTGGGGATGCATGACCTTGTAGGGGCCCTTTCTGCTGAGAAGATGACTTCGGACCTCTTTTGAGGGCCAGTGGTTGAGTTGCAGTTGAGCGTTTTGGAGGCGTCTTGTGCCTTGATATTCGTGCTGGGAGGTTTTGGCTCCTTCTTGAATTGCCGTTGAGTGGGCGAGGACCGGTCTTACACTGACGGCCTGTGGTTGAATTGCCGTTGGAGTGGGCGAGGTTCGGGCTTACACTGACTGCCGGTGGTTGAATTGCCGTTGAAGTGGGCGAGGACCGGTCTTACATTGACGGCCGGTGGTTGAATTGAAGGGTTAGGGACCATTCTGCACTTGGATTTCCTGGAAAAGGCCTTAGGACAGCCAGGGGCAAAGATTATAAGGGCAGGAAAGTAATTTGGCCACCCCTTGCAAAGAGGTCCGTACGGACCAACCTGGCTGCAAAGAGGTCCGTACGGACCACTTTGGTTTTTTACAGTTCCCAGGTTTTGACCGGGTTAAAAAGCCGAGGCTCCCCCACTTCTTCTTCCTCAGTTCGTGAACCAGGCGAGAGAGAGAGAGAGGAAAAAACCTCCATTTTTACCAAAATCCTCCACTTTTTTCGCTTGAATCGCTTGCAATGGCGGAAGGATCTCGAAGGAATCGTCGTCAACGCAGTCAAGAAGTGGTCGAGCAACGGATGGAGCTCCAAAGAGATTGGATTTCGTTTGTTCCATCTTCGAAGAACCCGGATGTCTTGTATCCGAATCCGGAGGTGCACAATCGTCGTTCTAGGAACGTCGGGGAGGTAAGAAATCCGTTCCGTTTTGATTCCCTGCTCGAATTTTTGAATTCTAGAACTAGGTTTTTGTTTTTCGCATTTTTGAATTTTTTGTTATTTTTTTTATGCTTTTTGTGAAATTCTTGATGAATTGTTGAAAATAGACATGTAAAAATTGTGGGTATGTGTATTTTGCGCAGAAATATGTAGATTAGCTTTTATTTGTGAAAATAAAGTGCCTCTCTAGTGAAATGCATGTTTTGGTGTTTTGTACCGCATGCTATTTATGTATGTACATTATGAGAAAAGTTTGTCGTGTAGTGACAATTTTTGAAAATGTGACATGTGCCGTGTTTTGTGACGGGTTTTGTCTGAAAGTGTGTGCCGTGTAGGGACGGTTTTTTTTGAAAAATGTGTTATGCATATGTGTCGTGCCGTGTGTGCCATGTTTTTGGGTGACGGACTTTGTGGGGAAAAATATGTGCAATATGTGCCGTGTTTTTGTGACGGGTTATATGTGCCTTTGCCGTGTTGGGACGGACTTTTTTTGAAAATGTGTCGTGTAGGGCTTAATCCCTCTTTTGAGAAAATGTGTACAGTGTGTGCCGTGTTTTTGTGACGGACTGCATGGGAAAAATTATATGTATAATGTATGTGAAAATTATGTGCAACATGTGCCGTGTTTTGTGACGGGTTATATGTGAAAAATATGTGCAATGTGTGCCGTGTTTTGTGACGGGTTATTTTCATGGCTTTCCGTGTTGGGACGGACTTTTGTGCCTTTTGTTTTATATTAAGTACTGTGATTGACGTACCTTTGCTGTGTTTACCTGCAGGATGCGGGGCTTATGGCCGGGAAGGCCAAGAGGATGAAGACTCGGGGATCGCTCGAGGCTGTTGTTGAGCTGCGGCAATGATGCCCGATATTTCCGTGGATGGTAGGCCGAGTCCCGTGAGGCCGGTCTACGCTTCGGCTCCGGGTGTGTTTGTAGAGAACCTGGCCGGGGTTTCTGACACGAGGAAGAACAAGAGCGTCTTCCTTGGCCTTTCTGAGTATTGGTGGGATACCACCCACACTTTCCATCTGAGCTGGGGAGAGGTGACGGTGACGCCGACCGATTTTGCTACGATTACTGGGCTTTCCTTCAAAGGAGGGCCGGTGCGGTGGAGGGATATGATCTCCGATGCTTTGTGTTGGCCGACCGAGCCGGTTGGGCTTTGAGCCTCGTCCTCGCAGGGTGCAGGGATGCCGTATAGCGATGTGGAGCCGAGGATCACGGCGCATTGGGGCCTATGTCCGGGTACCGGCCAGTGGACGCGGAGCACTCGGCGCGCTCCTTTTGTGGTATGCATTGTCCGAGACTTTGTTCTCGAACCATGCGATCGCGGCTCCCTTTGCTCTGTTGGAGAGCTTGATTGATCTGGATAGAGTTTGTGACATCGCTTGGGGCGAGGCGTGCTTGGCCGAGCTCTACTTCTCTTTGGACCGGTTTAGCGGGTGTGGCCTTCATTGGCACGTTTTGACTTCGCTTTGGAGGTATGAGTTTATTGTCGTTTTTGATTTAGCAACTTGTCGTTTCCACGTTTTCTTTTGCACCGAGCCTTTTACTGTTTTTGTCACGGGTGTGGTTCTATGAGGTTTTCCAAGTGTTTCCCGTGGGATAGAGATCCTGGGGATGTTGCGTACCTCGCTATCGGGCCGGGCTCGTACGGCGAGGAAGAGGAGGACCAGCGGGGAAGCTCACCATCGCCTACGGGGATGTGCGGGAGCGTCCGGAGAGGGGTAGCCCTGGAGGGGTTTATTTTGTTCCCGTGGGCTCTGTATGAGGGTGATGAGTTCGAGGGGGCTCCCGAGGTGACAGCAAGCCGAAGATGCCGCGGGCCCGACTGCGATGTTATGTATCCGGGGAGCGGAGTCTTACGCGGCATGGCCCAGGTGTGCTTCTCGTGGCTCCGAGGGACCCTCCTTTTGGGATGCTTGATTCCCGGGACATGGATGTGCTTGATTTTGAGAGGTACCTTGGCGGTATGGGCGCCGAGGAGTTCATTTTGTATGGAGAGGAGTAAGGGGCCTTCGTGAGGAGGAAGCTGAGGACGCCGCAGGTACTGGCGAGGGAGAGAGAGGCCGGCCCGCAGCTCCCCTGCAGGTTCCGATGCCGGGGCCGGATTTCACGTATGTCCGTGGGGACGGAGTCGAGGCGGAGGGTGTCTGTACCCGTTTCCGAGCAGCTCCCGCCGCATACAGAGTGGATCCCGATAGATCGGTGAGTGTGCCGACTCTTTTCCATCTTGGCATCTTTTACGTATTTTTCTCTTTTTGTTGTTGAGTATAACCGTATTGCCGAGCGTTTCCTTGGTCGCTTGTTGGTGCGCAGTCCCGGGAGAGCCTATGATATGCTGACTTGCCGTTATGTGGCGATGAGGTCGTTTGCGAAGAAGATGGCGTCGAAGATGTCTTGCCGGTCTTCGCGACGCGTGCCGGCGTACCAGCCTATGCCTTCGAGGCATTCTGTAGACGTTACTCCACCGAGAGACGAGCCGGAGCCGCAGCAGGAGGGACCTTCGAGGGGGCGGCATAGCATGGATGCCGGGACGTCTTCGGGAGCTCCGAGGCAGCAGCCCTTTATCGCTTCTTCCCTCCGCAGACGCACAGGTGAGGGATCCTCGAGCCTTCTTTCTTCGATCCTTTCGTCGGATTTGATCCTTCGGATTATTTTGAGTGGCAGCCTCCGGCGGGGCTCGGTACTCGATGACGAGGACGTGGCGGGCGAGTTCACAGGGATGCCCGACTTCTCTCTGGAGGACCTCGGCGAGGATGATGATGATGCTGAAGAGTCGGTTTAGGGTCCATTTGCTTTCCCTCGTGCCATGTCTTCTATCTTTTTTTTTTGTTTAGCAAATGTACATTTATGGTACTGTAATAAAACACTTGTATTTGCACGGCAAACAAAGCATTTTATTTTAAGATGTAATGTCATTTTTGTGATTCCGGATTTGTCCTAGAAATTGTTGCTATTTTTTTTTTTTTTTGTGCATGCCACGTGAGCTGAGAGTGCGTTTGTGGGTAGTGTATGCTCACCAGGAATGGCTTTGGCCAGCGTTTGGGCAGTTTGGAGCAAGGTCCTGCTGGGGACAGTGGTTGTCGTACTGTTTGCTGGGGAAATGGGTTCTGGTTGCAAGGAGGTCCGTACGGACATACCTGCATTGCAAAGAGGTCCGTACGGACCAACCTTGCTTTTGGGAAGGAGATAAATGCTTTCCAAAGGTCTGGTTCTTCCCCATTTCCCCATTTGCAGCCATTTTCGAACTTTCTTCCCCATTTTCTCTAGGAACCTCCATTTTCACCATGGATTCTTCGTACGTCCCTAGAATTTTGCCGAGGCTTTCGCGGGAGAGGCAAGCACACTTCCTTGAGCGCTTGAAAACGTGGATGCGGCGCCGTATGAGGCATCAGAGACGGGCTTTCGAGGTAAGGTTTCGTCTTTGCTCGATTTGGTCTTTTAAGGAGTTGGCTCCTGATTGGGATTTGTTGCGGCCGCCGCGAAGTTCTGGGATGTTAGGAGGCATGTGTATTGTTTCTCCTACAATGAAATGGTGCCCAATTTTGAGGATTTTCGGGCTTTGATGGGGGGACCAGAGGTGGAGGCCATCTCGCTTCCTTTGATTGGTGGTGCTGCGGTGAGCGTGAAGCTTGCGGTGTTTCCTTCGTACTTCGTTGGAAGAAGTGCGGGGGCATGATCCTTGATTCGGAGTCATATCGACATTTCGAGCCGGAGCGATTCATGGCTGATGATGAGAGTGATGTCTCTTGGGACGCATTTGCCCTGTGCGTGATGGCGACGCTTTTCCTGGTCAGCTCCCTTGGCATTTGCGATGGTGCTTTGTTAGATGTGGTTGGGCACTGCAGAGCCGGAGAGGATATTGTCCCGTTGGTGCTGGGGGAGACTCTTCATGGTATCGACCGTCTGGCGACTGGGGATCGTTTCATGAGAGGGGGAAGCCCCGCTTTGCTCACCTTGTGGCTGCGAGAGAGACTTCAGGCCATGCCCGAGGCTCCAACGTCGTTTAGCCCGTGGTCATTTGCTCGGTGACCTCTTGTGTTAGATATGGATCACCGCCCGGGAGAGATGGATGGCACGGCTTGGTACGCATCGTATCCGCCGGTGGGTTCCGCACCGGAGGATTGAGACTAGGAGGATCTTGCAGAAGGGTCCTACGTTGTCGAGTTTTCAGTTTGTCTTGGTCCTCCTTCTATATTCCGTCGCTTGTTTCCCGGTAGTTTGGGATGAAGCAGAGCCTTTGTTGGGCCGGGATGACCTTGCTACCGCGGAGGTAGTTCCTCTTTGTATGGCGGCGCTTCGGGTGCCGCCTTGTATTTTCCGAGGGTATGGAAGTATTCCGCTTTCCCTCCCGTGGTACTCCTTAGACGTCTGGGAGCGTTGTATTGACGACGACTCGCACCCGGCCCGGTATGAGCAGCGTGTTGGGCAGTCCCAAGTGGCTTTGGAGAGCAGGCGTGTAGCGATTCTGGGACCCGGTTGCCGTAGTAGCTATTGCCTTAGGAGTTCCGAAGCCTGGTCTGACCCTTTGGATGTGACGGGAGACACTTTGTTTGACTACGAGACTAGAGTTGACCGACTGACGGGGAGAGGTCCTCTTTTGCAGACTCGCAGGGAGGAGATCCGAGCCGAAGCACGGGCGAATGAAGCCTTGAGAGCTGTTGGATTGTTTGACTCTACGGGGAGGACCCCTGATCTCTGACTGAGAGACGCAGAGTTGGTTCACGTGGAGCGAAAGAAGACTCGCCGGGGACGAGGGAAGAAAGGAAAAAATGGCGAGGGGACAAGCGCAGATGGCGCGGAATGACCTCCTAGGTATCCATTTATTGCATTGCAAACACATTATTAGTTAAATGTATTAAGCTGTCTTTTAGCATATTGTGAACTTGAGAGTAGACCGTGCTTGAACTCATCAAGAAATGTTGTAACCGCTAGTGATTTGTGATTTACTTTTAAAGCTTTGTCGAGACGCAAGGTCTCTTGTTTGCCTTTGCTTCTGTTGTGCACTTTGTCGGCGTCCGTCCTTGGACTTTTCTGTCGCATTTGCGGACTGAAGCAGTCTGGGCTATGACGGCAATCCCTTTTGCTTAGGCTTTGTGCTTGGCTGAGAGGTTGAATGCTCCCTTGACAAGTCGTTTTGACGGTCTTTTCCGCAGCTTCCTTGCCTCTTGTTGGCGTCGGGCTCTTGACCTCTTTTTTTTGCAGCTTCTGCTTGAGCTTCTTTTATTTTTTTGTTTTTTATTTTTTTTTTGTGAGCCATTGCTCGAGCTCTCTTTTTTTTGTGAGCCCTTGCTCGAGCTCTTTTTTTTTTTTGTGAGCCCTTGCTCGAGCTCCTTTTTTTTTCGTAGCGCGTGAGGGCGAGGACAAGCCCTTGGCTTGGAAGCAGACATGAGTCAGTCGTTTGATGCTGAGTGACCCTCGGATGTCCTTTGATGTTGCCGCCGTCATTTGACCTGGTCAAGGTGACTGTTGGGGCGTGTTCTTGAAAAGTGCGTAGCTTGATGGAGGTCTTGATTGACATTCAAACTTTTGACTTTTTTGTGTATTTTTAGACCGGACCAATTAAGGTTGCCTACGTTCCCGGACTAGAGGGCTCAGTGTCTGCGTAGTTCGACACTACATGGAGTGCCAAGAGATGCACAGCTTGTTCTTCTTCAGCGAAGTATCTGCGAAGTTTGCTTCCGTTGACCGGATTCATGAAGGATTGCCGTCTAGGTCCGTTAGCTTCATGGCGCCTCCGAGAAGATCTTTTGAACCTCAAAAGGGCCGATCCATGTTGGTTCCCATTTTCCCAGTGGGTTGGTTCGAGTGGGAGGCTTTTCTTTGAGTACAAGGTCGCCTTCCCTGATGTCTCGGGATTTGACTTTCTTGTCGAAAGCTCTAGCCATCCTGCTTTGATAGGCTCGGACGTGTTCCATGGCCTTTAGTCGTCGCTCGTCTAGCAGAGCCAATTCGTCGTGTCGGCTTCGGAGCCATTCAACTTCGTTGATGTCATTTTCCAAAGAAGACTCTGAGTGAGGGAATTTCCAGCTCGATGGGAAGGACTGCTTCCATCCCGTATGTCGTGGCAAATGGGGTTTCTCCCGTGGTCGTTTCGACCGATGTGCGGTAGCCCCAAAGTGCAAGGTGCAGCTTCTCGGGCCAATCTCGTCCTCGGGTGGTCATTTTTCGGATGATCCGTTCGAGGGTTTTGTTTGCTGCTTCCACGGCGCCGTTTGTTTGTGGCCGGTAGGGAGAAGATTTGTGGCGGGTGATCTTGAATTCAGCCGGCAGTCTGTCGAATTCCCCTTCGAAGTGTGAACCATTGTCTGGTATGACCTCATTTGGGATGCCGTATCGGCAGATGATGTTTTCCTTGAGGAAATGCGCGACCTTCTTGGAGGTGAGTAAATGCACAAAAAGGAGGCAAACAACTTGTCAAAATAAACAATAAAGGAAGATGGAAAGATGTAAGCAAAACACTAATCAACCTCTACCTTGACGGTTCCAAGCGAACACCATCTCCTTGCCTCCCCCCCAGACTCGCTTTCTTCACATAAAAATACTTGTGTTTCCACCCTCTATCTGCTGCATCTAGACCCAAAACTAAGGGATCTCTACCCGGCCTGATCCTAAAATTGTATCTGCCATTTCCAAACGCCCTAATGTCGTAAATAAAGGCTAGATCTTCCAACCCAGCAACAAGCCCCTGTTCAGCTGAAATTTTGTCTAGGGTATGCAATGTACGCCAACCGATGGGCATCAATTGACAATACGATAGTTTTGTGACCTCGAAAAAGGGGGCAATTAGGGGAGAAAAGGGGAATTTCAAGCCTATGGTAAAGGGATATTCATAAAAATCTACCCAATCGACAGAAAAGCAGTCAGCACTACACGATTCATCGGGCACAAGGAACTCTGCGTTGGGAGGAAACGCATTGTTCCTCTTCAGAGCATCAACGTGGGATGCTCTGAGATTGCACCGTTCATCGTCCTTTTTCCTAATAAACCCTAAGCATTTAAACCCCTTGGGAGGAGGAGCCTCGACGTCAATGACCCTTTTGCCTTTACCCATAATGGCGACTGGAAAGAAATGAAGAAACAAGGAAGAGAAAACTCACCGGGAAGCGGACAAGGATTTAGCGCGGGTAAAGTGGAGACTATTTTGAGAAGAAATTTAGTTTCTTTCAAAAATCAAATTAATATGAAGGGACTGCTATAGGCTCCTACAAAGCACATAATAGCCCTAATTCCTCGTAAACTGTGCAAACCAATCACCTCATCAACTCCCTTTCAAGACCGAGGCGACATTTGGAAAAACATTAAGACTTTCCATATTTCAGCATGGAAAAGCCTTAATATTTTGGGGGCAATTGTTTCACCCTAAAATTTTCACTCATCATGTTCTACATCTTGGTCATCCACCTTGAGGTAACGTCTTGACTCACATCTTGGACTAACGCCTTGAAATTGTTTGTTGTATATTTCCTATTTTTCAGGAACGGAGTTATGAATAAAATAACTCACTCATATGACCGTTTGGACTTGGTCAAATGACGACATCACAATTATCAACCTAAGGGATAACGGTTGATCCTCACAATCATGCATATATATTACCTCTAGAACGCAGATATATTCACGTTACACACTCTCGCTTACTCTTGTATTGCACTTTGTACTCAGAAACTACTAAGATCAATAAGACTTTTTTGGTTTAGGTAGGCTTTTCCAAAAGGCTCCCGAGGTTTTTTCCTGCGAACGTTTGTTCAAAGATTTTCCTCGTTACATCCTCGTGTTCATCTTGCTTTGTGAATTATATTCCATTTGTACCCAAACATCCTTGATAAGATAAATTTAATTGTTGAAATTTGTCCAAAACAACTTTGGACTTCAGCAATCGTTTAACTTCTTCCCTTATGATCTGGTTGCGGTCATGTGCAAATTTCCTCCTCTTCTGATGGACATGTTTTATGCTAGGATCAATGTTCAACTTGTGGGTGATGATGTCCTTGCTAATTCCAGTCATGTCTTTGTGTTTCCAAGTGAAACATTTGGCTCTACACCTCAAGAATTCTACTATGTCTTTCTCAATTTCATGAGGGATATCTTCTCCAACTAGAACCTTGACATCGGGATTGGGGGGGTCAAGTTGAATTTATTTAACATCATGTTCAGCCACCTCCAAAACATCCCGTGCCTTCTTCTTTAATTGCTATGCTTGCCTAGGGGTGCTTTTTGCCTTCATTGACACCTTATAACACTCCTTTGCTGTTTGCTGGTCCCCCTTTAACTTGACAACTCTCCAACGCGTTGGTAGTTTGACACACTGATGATAGGTTGATGGGATCGCCTTCATGTTGTGAATCCAGGGTCTCCCTAGGATGATGTTGTAAGATGATTTGTACTCTATGACACAAAACTTTTCCATAGAAATTCCTCCTTCTACATAGACTGGCAACTTGATCTCTCCATAGGTGTGCTTGGTTTCTCCACTGAATCCAACCAAAATAGATGAACTCCTAGTAACGTGCTCGAGTGGAATCTCCATGCTAGCCAAGCTGTCAATTGTTACTATATTGACAGAACTCCCGTTATCAATCAGAATACGCTTCACCAAGCAATTGGCTACTTGTAAACTTACAACTAGAGCATCATGATGGGGATCCAAGATGTGGTCCTTGTCGTCTTCATCAAAGATTATTTCTTGGCTGCTAACCTTTACTGAGGGTCTTGCCGGCAAGTTCAACCTGTCTTCCTTTAAGTCTGAAGCATGGCGCTTGACAACTGAGTAAGATGTACCGTAGATGTCTGACCCTCCACTGATCATATTTGAAATTACCCAATTCTGGCTTGCGTCCGGGCCCCGATATCTCGCATTATCGGGAGGTGTCTCGCTACGTTTTATTCGTAGAGTCGCCACGCCGTTTTGATTTAGCCCAAAACATTGAGAAAAGGCTTAGTTTAAAAACTGTTGTTGTGTGATGAGATTTTGAGTTCGGAGGTCAGGTTATACCTCGGGAAGAGAATAGCATAGCTCACCCGAGTTGCCTCGTAAAAATGAATCTTTTGGTACCTCTCTTTCCTTAAAAGTTGTGTGTGTATGTGCTTTTTAAAAATGCATGTTGTATATGATGTCTACATTGTATACTATGTATTGAAATGTATTGAAATAGTAATGGAAGGAAGCCTTACCAATGTTGGTTCGTGTCTGTCTTCCGCTTGGAAAGAGTGTTTGAGTGTGAATAGTGTTTCGGGACGGATCGGGATTGCTTCGGGGATGTACCGGTGTCTGTGAACAGAGCTTCGGCGTGTCTTGGGAGTATCGGGTTTGTACTCGAGCAGAGTTTTGATGTGCATTGGGATCGTTGGGATTGTTGACTAGAGGTTCGGCGTGCCTCGGGATCGTCGGTTGTGGTCGTGCAGAGTTCCGGCGTGCATCGGGATGGACCGGGATGCCTCGGGATGGACTGGAATGCCTCGAGATGGACTAGCAAGGCTTTGGGATGGACCGGCAAGGATTTGGGATGCCTTGGGAGTGCCTCGGGGCAGCTCAGGAGCATCTCAGAAGCACTCAGCAGGGCTTCGGAGTACCACGAGGGGCCTCGGAATGCCCCTGAGGGAACTGAAAGGGACCAGGATTTCCCCGAAGGGTCTTAGAAGGGGGCCTGAAGGCTGGGAAGAGAGAGAAAAGAAAGGAGGTGTGTGAAAAATGAGAGGGGGAGCCCTCTATTTATAGTGTTCAGATTCTGGCAAAGTGTGTCGCGGGACACCACCTGCCATTACCATTTTTTTGGTTTTACTGGATTTAGGGGAATATTGTGGACTTTAAGGGGATTTTGTAATTATGATGTCTGGAAGCAAAGTGGTTCGCACAGACTAGTATTGCTTTTCCATATTTTCCAAAATTCCTAAAAAGTCCTTTTGTACTTTTTATCCCATAATGCCCCCCCCCCTTTGGTTTGG
Organism: Adenophora triphylla var. japonica; assembly: GCA_022495995.1. NCBI lineage: Eukaryota > Viridiplantae > Streptophyta > Magnoliopsida > Asterales > Campanulaceae > Adenophora > Adenophora triphylla. The sequence continues at coordinate 88,380 of JAFEMH010003431.1, forward strand.
TTGGTGGTTTTTGGGGTTTTTGAAGGATACGGGTGTTCGAGATCATGTTTGTGTAAGTCTGTGATGTTTCCCGTGTGTCAAAAGGGGAGTGATCCAGATTGGGGTACTTACAGAAGCCCCTCGACGATGTCACTTACGGAGGAAGTGGGGTTATCGATAAGATAAGGGTCCTGATCTGGATCGCATGTTGGGAGAGGAGGTGACCGTATAGGTCGGTTGGACCCTTTGATAGGATTCCTACGTATCCCTAGCGGGAATCAAGCCTGATCGTAGTTCGTGTGTGGGGGGAGTGCGTTGCCGTGTTTGAGGACGTGTTATGTCTTTTGACTGAGACTCTGTACGTGGACGTGGTGGTGTCCTGTGGGTGACCGTTTAGGTCGGTTGGCTGGACCCATTGATAGGATTCCTACATATCCCAAGTGGGAATCAAGCCTGATCGTAGTTCAGAGATCGTGAGTGCATTTTCGTGTGTGAGGACGTGTGATGTCCTCTGACCGAAGTGGTGTCGTGCATGAGGACGCATTATGTCCTCTGACTGAGGTGATGTCGTGCATGAGGACATGTGATGTCCTCTGACTAAAGTGATGTCGTGCATGAGGACATGTTATATCCTCAGACCGAGGTTGTATCGTGCATGAGGACGTGTGATGTCCTCTGACTGAAGTGATGTCATACATGAGGACGTGTTATGTCCTCTGACTGAGGTTGTGTCGTGCATGAGGACGTGTGATGTCCTTTGACTGAGGTGATATCGTGCATGAGGACGTGTGATGTCCTCTGACTGAAGTGATGTTGTGATGTCCTCTGACTGAGGTGATATCGTGCATGAGGACGTGTGATGTCCTCTGACTGAGGTGATGTCGTGCATGAGGACGTGTGATGTCCTCTGACTGAAGTTGTGTCGTGCATGAGGATGTGTGATGTCCTCTGACTGAAGTGATGTCGTGCATGAGGACGTGTGATGTCCTCTGACTGAGGTTGTTTCGTGCATGAGGATGTGTGATATCCTCTAACTGAGGTGATTTCGTGCATGAGGACATGTGATGTCCTCTGACTGAAGTAATGTCGTACATGAGGACGTGTGATGTCCTCTGACTGAGGTGATGTCATGCATGAGGACGTGTGATGTCCTCTGACCGAGGTGATATCGTGCATGAGGACGTGTGATGTCCTCTGACTGAGGTGATGTCGTGCATAAGGACGTGTTATGTCCTCAGCCTGTGATGAAAGCGTTTGTTCTTTGGTTCATGAGCATGAACCTGGTGGGGCCTTTTGTGAGACGTGGTTGCTTTGTGCTTGATCTTAGGAGGCATGATTTCCTTGTGCTTGATTTTGGGAGGTATGATTGCCTCGTGCTTTGGTTTTGGGAGGCGTGATTTCCTTGTGCTTTATCCGCTGGGGAAAGGTTGGGCTTACGATGACTGTCGGGGAAATGGCTGTTGGGGATATGTACTTTCGTACGGTCTTACTTTGATGGTCATTTTTGCTCCGTGTTTTGTGTTTTGGAGGCATTTTGTGCCTTGAGAATTGTGCTTGAAGGCATTTTGTGCATTTTGTGTTTATTTTGTCGTTTAGTGGGCGAGATTCGGGCTTACGATGATGGCCGGGGTTTATTTTACCGTTCAGTGGGTGAGGTTCGGGCTTATGATGACGGCCGGTGTTAATTTCACCGTTCAGTGGGCGAGGTTCGGGCTTACAATGACGGCCAATGTTTGTTTTACCGTTTAGGGGCCGAGGTTCGGGCTTACGATGACGGTCGGTGTTAATTTTAATGTTCAGTGGGCGAGGTTCGGGCTTACGATAACGGCTGGTGTTTGTTTTACCGTTTAGTGGGCGAGGTTCGGGCTTATGATGACGGCCGGTGTTAATTTTACCGTTTAGTGGGCAAGGTTCGGGCTTACGATGACGTCCGGTGTTAATTTTACCATTCAGTGGGCGAGGTTCGGGCTTACGATGACGGCCGGTGTTTGTTTGGTTGGGTGAAGGACCAAATTGCATTGAATCTACTGAAAATGGCCTTTGGACGGCCAGGGGCAAAGATTATAAGAGCAAAAGGGTAATCTTGCCTGGAAATGCAAAGTGGTCCGCACAGATCCACTTGCCTTGCAAAGTGGTCCGTACGGATTGTCATGGCAATTTGATTTCCCCCAAATCCAAACCAGGCTTCAGCACGCCATTCCTCCCCATTTTCGTCTTCTGTCAAATGAGAGAGAGAGAGAGAGAAATTGATTTTGTTCAAAAATTTCTTAAGGGAATTCTTCCGAGTTGCTTGAATTGCTATCATGGCGGAAAGAATCAGATGAGGTCGTCGCCAAAGGGGCCAAGAGGCCATGGAGAGGAGATTGGAGCTCCAAAGGAATTGTTCTTCCTTCGTGCCTTCAACATGGAATTCGGATGTGTTGTATCCGGATTTGGAGGTGCACAACTTGCGGGGGAGGACCGTAAGGGAGGTAAGAAGTCAATTTTTGCTTTGATTCTTGCTTGAAATGTTGTATGCTATAACTAGGTTTTAGTTTTCGCAATTTGGGGCTTTTGTTGTTGCCATGATCAATTTGTGTAATTGATGTTGATCTATTGAAATTGAATGTGTAAGAATTGTGGGTATGTGATTTTTGTGTGAAAATGTGGAGATTAGCTCTTATTTGTAAAAATAAAGTGCCTCTCCTTGAAATGTATACTTTGGTGATTTGTACCTTATGCTATTTCCGTATGTACATTGTGAAAAAATTGCCGTGTAGGGACGGACTTTATGTGAGAAATTGTCGTGTTGAGATGGACTTTGTGTGGAAAATTTATGTGCAATGTGTGTCGTGTTTTTGTGAAGGGTCTTTTTTGAAAATTTGCCGTGTAGAGACGGATTTTGTGTTGTAAAATGTGTGTCGTGTAGGGACAGACTTTGTGTGAAAAATTGCCATGTAGAGATGGACTTTTGTTTGAAAAATGTGTCATGTAGGGACGGATCCCTCTTTTGAGAAAATTGTGTAGTTCGTGCCGTGTTTTCTTGACGGGCTCTTGTTTTGAAAATGTGACGTGTGTGCCGTGTTTTAGTGACGGACTTTTGTTTTAAATAATTTGCCGTGTTGGGATGGACTTTTATGCCTTTCGTGTTGGGACGGACTTTTCTTTGTGATTTTGTGAGATTGCCGTGTTGGGACTGACTCTTTATGTTTTGTCGTGTTGGGACAGACTCTTGTAATTTGTATATATTTTTATTGTATTCGCTTAAGTACTGTTATTGACGTACCTTTGCTGTGTTTACCTGCAGGATGAGGTGCCTTCGTCTGAAAAGGCGAAAAAGATGAAGTCACGGGGGTCCCTTGAGGTCGTGGTAGAGCTGTGGCTGAGCCTGCCCGATATTTCCCGAGATGGGAGGCCTAGTCCTCGGAGGCTAGTGATTGCTACTGGGCTGAACGTGTTCGTGGAGAACCTCGCCGGGATAGCAGAGACACAGAAGAACAAGGGCGTCTTCTTGGCTTTGTCATAGTACTGGTGGGACACCATGCATACCTTTCACTTTAGCTGGGGAGAGGTGACGGTGACTCCTACCGATTTTGCGGCGATCACCGGGCTTTCCTTTAAGGGGGGCCGGTGAGATGGCGGGACAGGATGTTCGATGCTGTGCTGGCGGAGCTGCTTGGGTTTGCGCCCTATCCCCATAAGGGCTTGGGCATGGTGTACCACGATGTGGAGGCGCAGATCACGGACAATATCGGGGCTTATCGCCGGGGCACTGGAGTAGTGACGGCTGAGTAGCTGGCGCGCTCTTTTCTGTGGTTTGCACTTTTTGAGACTTTGTTTTTGAATCACGCCTCTACCGCTCTTTTCCCTCTGCTGGAGAGTTTGGTGGATTTAGAGAGGGTTTGTGAGATTGCTTGGGGCGAGGCGGGCTTGGCCGAGCTCTATTTTGCCATGAACCAATTCAGTCGGGGCACGGCCAGTTCCCTGGGATGCTTTGATTTTGCACTGGAGGTATGAGTTTGTTGCTGTTGAAGTTTAGCATTTTGTCATTTCTCCGTCTTTTTCTTTTTCTTTTGTTCTGAGCACTATCTGCTTTTTTTTGCTGTAGGCGTGGTACTATGAGATCTTTCGGTGCCAGCCGTGGGACTGGAATGATGAGGCCATGGTGGGCTATCCTGCCATGCTGTGCAGGGCCCGCCCCTTGAGGAAGAGGAGGATGACCAGAGGAAAGGTCACTGTCGCATATAGGGATGTGCAGGAGTACCTGGAGAGGGATAGTCCAGTGGGGTTTGAGCTGTACCCTTGGACTCGGTATGGCGATGATGAGTTGGAGGGTGCTCCCGGGGTGACACGGCAGAGGAAGATGTTGCGGGGCCTTACTTGCGATGTCATGTATCTGGGGGAGAGGGTCTTCTGGCAGCATAGCACAGGCGTGCCCTTTATGGCTCCGAGGGATCCGCCCCTCGGTATGATGAGTCCTCTTGATATGGACGTGCTGGAGTATGAGAGGTATTGGGATGGCATGAGTGCCGAGGAGTTCATCCTGTATGGGGAGGAGTATGCGGCCTTTGTCAGGCGGAATCTAGGACGCCACAGGTGTTGGCGCAGGAGAGGCAGGATGGCCCGCCACGTCCTCCAGATGTCCCGGTGGCTGGGCCGAACTTCACGTATGTTCGCGGGGACTCTTTGAGGAGGAGGGTGTCGGTGCCCATTCTAGAGCATGGTCCTACTGCTTATCGGGTTGACACGGATGCTCCAGTGAGTCTGCTTACTCTTTTCCATCTTGGCATCTTTCCTGTATCTTTCTCTTTTGTCGAGTATTTTGTATCTCTTTTGCTGAGCGTTTCTTTGGATGTTTGCTTGCACAGGTCTCGGGGCGATCTTTTGACACGCTGACCCGTCGGTATGTGGGGTTGAGGTCTTTCGCGAAGAAGCTCTTGGGGAAGATGTCTTGTAGGCCTTCACGGAGCTCGGTGACGTTCGAGCCAATGCCTTCGAGGAGGTCTGTGGATACTCCTTCTTCGAGGTCTGAGCCAGGGCCACAGCCTAAGGTGCCAGATCGGGAGCGGCAGAGTTTTGATGCGGGGATGTCTTCGGGGGCCCAGAGGCCGCATACCCTTTATCAGTTCCTTCCTTCGTCGGGCGCACAGGGTGAGGGCCCGTCCTCGCATCCGTTCTTTGATCCTTTCACCGGGTTTGATCCTTCAGAGTACTTCGAGTACTTGCACGAGGAGGGGGTCCGGTATTCTGATGATGAGGATGTGACTGGCGAGATTTCCGGGATGCCGGATTTCTCATTTGTGGAGGTCGATCATGATGAGTCGGAGTAGGGCTCTTTTGCTTTCACTCTTTCCGTTTTTTCTTTTTTGTATTTGGAGAGCAACATACATTTTGTATCTGTAATAAAACATTTGTATTTTACGCAACAAAGTATTTTATGTGAGATGTAATGACGTATTCGTGATTTCAGGGATTAACCTAGGAATTGTTGCTAGTTTACTTTTTTTTATTTTGAGCATGTCGCATGAGCTGGGAATGCATTTGTGGTTAGTGTATGGTGGCCAGAAATGGCTTTGGCCAGGCTTTTAAGCAGTTGGGGGTAAGGTCCCGCCGAGAGCAGTAGCTGTTTTGCAGTTTGCTAAAAATGTGGGGCCAGGCTGCAAAGTGGTCTGCACGGACACATCCAGGATGAAAAGTGGTCCGTGCGGACTTACCTTGCTTTTGGGAAGGAAAAAAGAGTTACAGAAAGTCTGGTTTTCTCCCATTTCCCATTTGCAATCCCTTCGAGTCTTCTTTCCCATTTTCTCTGAAAACCTCTATTTTTGCCATGGATTCTTCGTCCGTTCCGAGAGTTTTGCCAAGGCTTTCGAAGGAGAGGCAAGCGTACTTCCTTGAGCAGCTCAAAACGTGGATGAGGCACCATATGAGGCACAATAAGCGGGCTTTCGAGATGAGATTTCGACTCTGCTCGGTTTGGTCCCTTAAGGAGTTAGTTCCTGATTGGGAATTGTTGTGGGCTGCTGCGAAGTTCTGGGATGTTAGGAGGCACGTGTATAGCTTCTCCTACAATGAGGTCATGCCCACCTTTGAGGATTTTTAGGCTTTGATTGGGGACTGGAGGTGGAGGCCATCTCGCTTCCTTTTATTGGCGGTGCGGTCATGAGCGTAAAGCTCGCATGCTTTCTTCGGACTTCGTTGGAAGAAGTGCAGGGTATGACTTTTGATTCTGGTTATATTGACATTTCTGCGCTTTCGGAGTGGTTTATGAGTGATGACGAGAGTGACATCTCATGGGATACATTTGCTTTGTGCGTGATAGCGACGCTTTTCATGGTCAGCTCCCTTGGGGTGTGTGACGGCGTTTTGCTGGATTCGATAGGGCACTGCCGAGCCGGGGAGGATATTGCTCCGCTGGTGCTGGGGAAACCATTCATGGCATTGATTGCCTGTCTACTGAGGATAGGTTTATGAGAGGGGAAGCCCCGTTTTGCTCACCTTGTGGTTGTAAGAGAGGCTTCAAGTCATGCCCGAGTCTCCGGCGTCTTTTTGCCCGTGGGCATTTGCTCCGCGGCCTCTTGTATTGGATATGGATCAGTCCGCCTGGGAGAGATGGATGGCATAGCTTGGTACGCATCAGATCCGTTGGTGGGTCCCTCACTGGAGGATTGAGACTATGAGGGCCTTTCAGGAAGGTTCCTATGTTGTCAGAGTTCCAGGGTTGTCATGGTCCTCCTTCTATATTCCGTCGCTAATTTTGCGGCAGTTCGGGATGAGGCATGAGCCTTTGCTGGGCTGGGATGACCTCGCCACTGTGGAGGTAGCTTCTCTTTGCATGGCAGCTTCAGAAGCTCTTCTTTATTTTCTGAGGGTATGGAAGTATTTCGCTTTCCCTCCCGTGGTGCTCCTTCGACGTCGGGAGAGTGTTGTGTTGATCACCGAGTACCTGGATTGGTACGAGCAGCATGATGGGCGGTCCCAAGTGGTTTTGGGAAGCAGGCGTGAAGCGATTCTGGGGCCAGATTGCCATCTCAGCTATAGCCTTAGAAGTGCCGAAGCCTTGTCTAACCCTCAGAACGTGATGGGAGACTCTTTATTTGACTACGAGACCAGAATTGACCGATTGACGGAGAGAGGTCCCCTTTTGCAGACTCGCAGGGAGGAGATCTGAGCCGAGGCATGGGCGAATGAAGCTCTGCGAGCTGCCAGATTATTTGACTCTATGGGGAGGACCCCTAATCTCGGAATGAGAGAGATAGAGTTGGCTCGCATGGAGCGAAAGAAGACTCCCCAGGGACGAGGGAAGAAAGGGTAGAATGGCAAGGGGACAAGCGCGGTTGGCGCGGAATGACCTCCTAAGTATCCATTCATTGCATTGCAGACACATTATTTGTTAAATGTATTAAGCTATCTTTTAGCATGTTGTGAACTTGAGAGTAGACCGTGCTTGTACTCATCAAGAAATGTTGTAACCATTAGTGATTTGTGATTTACTTTTAAAGCTTTGTCGAGATGCAATATCTCTTGTTCGCTTTTTGTTTCTTTTGTGAGCCCTGGTGGCGTCCAGCTTTGGACCTTTCTGTTGTATTTTGTGGACTGAAGCAGTCTGAGCCCTGATGGCATCCATTTTTGTTTGGATTTTGCGTTTGGATGGGAAGGTTGGATGGTGAGGCATGGGCCTCGAGGTGATTCCTTGACAAGTCATTTTTTGACGGGCATCTCAATGATTCCATTGCTTCTTGTTTGTTGGCGCTGGGTCCTTGGCCTCATTTTTTTGTGAAGCTTCTGCTTGAGCTCTTTTTGTTTTTTTTTTCTAAAGCTTCTGCTTGAGTTTTTTTTTTTTTGAAAGCTTATGAAGGCGAAGGCAAGCCCCTAGCTTGGAGTTGACATGGGTCAGGCTTTTAATGCTGAGTGACCTTTTGTTGTCCTTTGATGTTGCCGCCGTCGTTGACTTGGTCAAGGTGATGGTGGAGGCATGTTCTGGAAGTGTATAGTGTGATGGAGGCTTTAGTTGTCATCCAAATTTTTGTTTTTTGGTGTGTTTTAAGACCGAACCAATTAAGGCTGCCTACGTTCCCTCCGGACTGGAGGGCTCAGGTCTGCGTAGTTCGATGCTACAATGAGTGACGGGAGATGTAAACTTGATCTTCTTTAGACGAAGTATCTGCGAAGTTTGCTTCCGTTGACTGGATTCATGAAGGGATTGCCGTCTAGGTCTGTCAGCTTCATGGCACCTCCGGAGAAGATCTTTTGGACCACGAAGGGGCCGATCCATGTTGGTTCCCATTTTCCAAGTGGGTTGGTTCGAGTGGGAGGATTTTCTTTGAGTACCAGATTGCCTTCCCTAATGTCTCGGGACTTGATTTTCTTATCGAAAGCTCTTGCCATTCTGCTTTGGTAGGATCAGATGTGCTCCATGGCCTTTAGTCGGCGCTCGTCTAGCAGCGCCAGTTCGTCGTGTCGGCTTCGGAGCCATTCGACTTCGTTGATCTCATTTCCAGCAATACTCGGAGTGAGGGAATTTCCAATTCAACGGTCAGTACTGCTTCCATTCCGTATGTCAGGTCTAATGGAGTTTCTCCCGTGGCTATTCTGACTGATGTTCGGTAGCCCCAAAGTGCCAGGTGCAGCTTCTCGGGCCAATCTCGTCCTCGTGTGGTCATTTTTCGGATGATCCTTTCGAGGGTCTTGTTTGCTGCTTCTACTGCGCCGTTAGTTTGCGGCCTGTAGGGAGAAGACTTGTGGCGTGTGATCTTGAATTCGGCCAGCAGTCTGTCGCATTCTCCTTCAAAGTGGGACCCGTTGTCTGATATGACCTCGTTCGGGATGCCGTATCGGCATATGATGTTTTCCTTGAGGAAATGTGCGACCTTCTTGGAAGTTAGCACTTTGTAGGACTTGGCTTCGACCCATTTTGTGAAGTAGTCGATGGCTACCAAGACGAATTCGTGGCCGTTGCTTCCGGGCGGAGCGATTTTCCCGATGACGTCGATTCCCCAAGTGGCGAAGGGCCAGGGAGTAGTCATGCAGTAGAGATCGTGAGGAGGAAGATGATTGAGGTTGGAGAACCATTGGCACTTGTGGTAGCTTCGGATAAAGTGGATGCAGTCTGCCTCTATGGAGATCCAGTAGTAGCCCATTCGAAGAATGATCTACAATAGGGCTCTGGCATTCATATGGGGGGACGCAAGCCCCATTGTGTACTTCGTTCATGAGCTCGTTTGCTTTTTCCTGGCTGATGCAGCGTAGGAGCGGTCCTTGGTAGTGTTTTTTGTATAACATGTCTCCAAGGATGACAAAGTGAGATGCAAGGCATTTTAGGGCCACGATGCTCTTGGCTTTGATTCCTTCTTTGATTTGGCCTTCTTCATTCATGAAGGTGGTTTCCCCGTTCTTGAGGTATTGGAAGATCTGATTATACCACGGCTCATTGATGGGCTCGGGTTCTGGTTCGATCTCGCAGCAGTAGGCAGGAATTTCTTTTCTTCCCACGTTGAATGGCTTGATTGCCTTCCATTCAGGGATTTCCACGAGTGAAGCCAAGGTGGCTAGGGCATCTGCAAACCAGTTCCGATCTCTTGGCAAGTAGTGAAAGGTGACCTCTTTGAATTGTGTGATGAGGTCTTCCATGAAGGTGTGGTATTTTTGCAAGCCTGGGTCTATTGTTTTCCATTCGTTGGAAACTTGATTAATGATCAGGGCTGAGTCCCCGTAGACCTCTAGCTTCTGGACGTTCCTTTCGAGTGCGGCCTCTAGTCCAGCGGCACAGGCTTCGTATTCGGCGGCTTTATTGGTTACCTCGAAATTTAGCTTTATGGCGATTGGGGTGTGCTCGTCATTTGGGTCGACCAAGAGCATACCAATGTCGTTTCCTCTTTTGTTGGCTGCTCCATCGAAGAACAGCTGCCACCGGTTTTCGCCTTCAAGTGTGAAGATTCCTTCATTTGGAAATTGTGGCTTGGGACCTTGGGCCTCGTCGATTGGGAAGTCGGCCAGTTGTTTGGCCATTACCCGTCCCTTGATTGACTTCTGGTTCACGTACTTGATATCAAACTCTGCTAGGAAGAAAGACCATTTGGCCAGCCTCATTGACAGTGATGGTTTGTCGAAGAGGCATTTGTCAGGGTCCATTTTGGAGACCAGGTGCACTGTGTGCGACTGCATGTAGTGTCGTAATTTTTCGACAAGCCATACTAGAGCTGCGCAGGTTTTCTCGAGGCTGAGTAGTTGAGTTCGCTGCCTTGGAACTTTCGACTGACGAAGTAGATGGCTTTCTTGACTCGTGATTCCCTCTTTTCTTGACAGAGCATGGCTCCAACTGCGGTGTCGGTCATAGTTAGGTAGAGCAAAAGTGGCTTCTCCTCGTGGGGAGGACAGAGGATCGGAGGACTCACAAGGTATGCCTTTATCTTTTCGAAGGCATCTTGGCATTCCGGGTTCCATTTGATGTCTGCATTTTTCTTCATTAGTCATAAGATTGGCTCGCACATGGAGGTCAACTGATTGACGAAGCACCTGATGTACTGTAGGTGGCCCATGAAGCTTTTTACCTCTGTTTGGGTTTGCAATGGTCTCATTTTGATTATGGCCTTGATCTTTTGGGGATCAACTTTGATGCCTCGCTCAGTGACCATGTATCCCAAGACTTTACCTCGGATGACTCCAAATGTGCATTTAGCAGGGTCTAACCTCATTGAGTGTTTTCGGAGGTGATTGAAGAACTTTCTCAGGTCAATGAGGTGTTGTCCGTCTGATCCCTTTGAGTGGATGATCATGTCGTCGATGTACACTTCGATCTCTTTATGGATCATGTCGTGGAAGAGGGTGGTTGCTGCCTGTTGGTAGGTAGCCCCAGCGTTCTTTAGTCCGAACGGCATTACTGTGTAGCAGTAGCTTCCCAGGGGGTTGTGAAGTCTATTTTTTCTTGGTCTTCTTCAGCCATCTTGATTTAATTGTAACCGGCGAACCCGTCCACGAAGGACTTAACCTCGAAATTGGTCGTAGTGTCTACCAACATGTCTATGTTTGGCAGTGGAAAGTCGTCCTTGGGACTTGCTTTGTTGGGATCTCGGAAGTCCACGCAGCAGCGTACTTTTCCGTTGGCCTTGGTGACCGTGACTATGTCAGAGAGCCATGTCGGGTATTCGATCACCCTTATGAAGCCGGCGCGGAGCATCTTTTCGATCTCTTCCTTGACTTGTAAAGACCATTCTGGCTTGATTCAGCGTAGCTTTTGCTTGATGGGCTTAGCCTCGAGATTCAGGGGAATCCGATGTTCTACTATGGCTGGGTCTAAGCCGGGCATGTCTTGGTAGGACCAAGCGAACACGTCCACGAATTCTTTGAGCAGTGCAGTCAATGTGTTTTGCTCAGTGCAGGAGAAGAAGCTTCCGATTTGTGTCTCTTTTGGCTCTTCAGCAGTCCCCAAATTCACTTTGATTAAAACCTCCTCGGCAGCTTGGGCCCGATTTTTCTCTCATTTGACAACATGCTTAAAGATGTGTTTAATGTATTGTTCGTTTAATGTGTCTGCTTCTTTGTCAAGTGAATCATTATTAACGGTTTGTGATTTAGTTAATTTATCAGTTGTTAAAGATGCAATGAGAGGATACTCGAAAAGGTCGAAACTTTCATTAAGAGCATATGGGAATACATTATTGGTTATGAGTTCGTAATCTTCCTCCGTAAGGCCATCAGATGACTCGAGAGACTCAAATTCAAATATAGTGGATTCAGAATGTGTTTCGACTCTTGGCTCTAGGACGCGAGAGGTTAGACCAAGTTGTTCGATCATATCCTTCTTGCTGGCGGCAGGTCCGGAGAAGGTGGCCCAGTTCTTGAGTGGCAATGTTGATGAACTTGAAAGGAGGCGAGGGTCGAAAGGCTTCGCGCTGCTGTCCCCAATCATGGCTACCGTAGAGTTATCAGAAACAAAATCGATTAGGTCTGGCACCTCGATTTCTTCACTGAAGAGTTGTTGTAGCAATGGCTCGTTCCAGGCATTGTCTGCGGAGTCTTCCGTTCTTGTCTTGGGCATTGCTAGTTCGAATGCTGACTCGTCCCGCTTGTTTGTGGCAGGGGTGCTGACAGAGAGCTTCTCGAGTTCTTCCACCAAAGAGGGGGTTTTCCCAAACCAAAATTCATTGTGAATAGTGGTGGTGGTGGGTCCTGGTAGAGTTAGTATATCAAGGAATGCTCTTCTGACGGGGTTTGGCTCGAGGCCTCTGAACCTTTCAAGGCTTTGTTGGAGCTTGTCCATTGTTGCCGACCAGTTTTGTTTGGCGTTGATCAGCTCTGTCCCTTTTTCTGTGTCTTCGTTCAAACTGCCGGCTTTCTTTGTGAAGTACCGGGCCATGTCGAAGCTGTAAGGGCGGAGGTTGGAGTTTGCGTGCAAGCCTCTTTTGTCGGTAGCGGAGCATTTCTGCACAGCTTTTCTGTCTTCCACAGCGTCTTTGGGAGTAGGGACGTACCCTAGGCCATGGCGGATATTTTGTTCTTTGACCTCGATGATCTGTTGGGTACCTTGATGGCGTTTTCCCAAACCAAGCCCCGGGATGTAGTTCATGAGCTTCATCATCTTCATGGTAGGAGGGATCCGGTCCCAAGTCAGGGGAAGGTCTATGTGGCATACTTGGGCCTTCAGGCTTTTGACTGTGAACCCTGTCAGCATCATGCCGTCATTGTCGTGCTTAATTTCCAGGACTGGGATGCCGTTTGTGTTGGTCCCTTAAGTAGTTATGTTATCCCCATAGATGATCGTGAGATTCTTTCCTTGGACGAATTTTACGCACTGGTGTAGGGTGGATGCCACCCCATTGATCTGGTGTAGCCAAGGGCGTCCCAAGATGGCAGTGAAGGTGATCGGTATGTCGATGACCTGGAAGTCTATCGGGATCATCTGCTTTCCGAACCACAGGTTCAGAGTGGCTATCCCCAAGACTGAGCAAGACGTTGAGTCGTATGCTTTGATCGTCTGAGTTAAAGTCTTTAGATCAGTCGGCTTGATCCCGAGCAAGTCCATCATTTTGGTTGGGAGGACGTTCATGGCTGATCCTCCGTCTACCAAGACCCGAGGGAGGCGACGCTCATCAAGTTGGACTGTTATGTAGAGAGGCTCGTTATGGTCAGCCCTGAATTTCAGCAGATCCAGCTTTGTGAAAGTAATGATGTTACTGTAGTGAACGTTGCCGATCATTTGGACCGCTTCATCTGGTGTTACGTTAATAGGTACCATGGTCTGGGCCAGGCTTTCCTCCAGCTTGAGTTTGTGCGAATAGGAGGAAGTGAGTAAAGACCAGAGGGATATGTTGGCCTGAGTGCGCTTGAGCTGAGTTAAGATTGGATCTTCATCCTTTGAGTCAAATGCTTTAGCTTCTTTGGCGTAGGGGCCCTTTTCGGTTCGAGGCTCAGGTACGGCTGGCCTTTTGTCTGTCCTTGGAGGATCCACCGGGATTTGGCCAGAACGCGTCAGTACGTTCACTTCTGGCTTAACTCCCTTGCTTGTTTCTCCCACTTCCGTCATGGGAGGGCCTTGGTTGGTGAAGGGCCATGCCTCGTATTTCAGCTCGTTCACCGTTATTGCTTTTGTTGGGGCGTCAACGGTGGCCTTGATGTTTTCCCAAGATAGAGGTTGGGATGTCAGGACCCTTGGGCCGTTGGTGGCTGTACGGAGCTCGTCCCAGCTAATCATTGAACAGAAATTTCCATGGTCTTGCGCAGAGTTAGGCTGAGGAGATTTGCTGGAGTAGATGACGTAGTAGTCAAACCTTCCGGACGGTTCTCTGAGGGTTCCGACTGTGGGATCTCCGGCTTCGTATCTCTTTTTCAGTTTTTGTTGAGAAGAGAGTTTCTTCTTTCTTGGAGGGAAATCCTCGTTTATTTCGTCTTGGAAATCCCTTTCCAGATAAGTGGGGCAATCGCAGACATCCCACCAGATGTGTTCATCATTTTGCGGTGGTATTGGGACCTCGGGGCCTTGACTGGGCACGTCTTTCCCTGGGGGGGTCTTGTGGCTTTACGTCGTAGCTGCGGGGCTCGTACAAAGGCAAAGGATTGCATCCCGGAAGACAATGAGAGACGTTGGGAGCTGCGGGAGCGGGTACGTCCTTGGGAGCCCCAGGTGGTTGGGGGGTGGCTAATGTTCCGAAATGATGCATGGCACCTTCGATCCAGGCCTGTTGCTCGCCTTGGCATTTTTCGAGGGCTATGACAGCTTGCCAAACTTCCTCCATTGTCGGGAAATTTCTCGGGGGTAAGATCCCGTTTTCCTCGTTGTTATCTGCCGACCTGGCCATGGGGAGTTGATGGACTGCCCTGGTGGCTGTACTGGGAAGGATGTGGGACCTTGCGGCTTTGACACTGGAAGAACAGTTCCCGGGTACTCTCAACCACTCTCGGTTTACTGGAGGGGGTGACGAGTAAGGTTTAGACATGGGAAGACCTTTTTTGGATAAAGGGGGGAAGCTCATGTGACATGCAGTTTTATTTTTTTTATTTAAGCTTTTTATTTTGTCGTTTTAGTTTACTTAAAACGTGTTTTCTCAGAATCCTAAGTTGGTTGGAAAAGATTGCTCTTCTTTTTAGCAACTACGTTAGATCCTGGGTCAGTAGAGACGATATGTGTGCTATAAGCCCCTCGTTTTGCACCTGTATTTCGACATCCCGGGGTGGACAGCCCCGGGCGAGGGTCCTATAGGACAAGCGGTTTCCACCGGCCTAAAAGAAAAATTGAACCGAAGGACCGAGCCTGTCATGTTCGTTTTAATGCGTCGGCCATGTGAATAGTGAGCCGAGCCGGCACCTGAGTCAATATCGAGTCGAGAGTTCGGCATGAGCTCTCTTTACCTTGCTTGCGCAAGGGATCTGTGACGTTAGGCGTTGGCTAGGTCATATTGTCATGGCTGACGTATTAACGGCTTGATGACATGGTGTCATGTGGGCATGGATGTATATCCGGGATGGAGCATTGTCCGGGTGTAGCTTCGGAAATCAAGATCGGGTCAAGATTTTAGCATGACCTTTCATCGTCTTGCTTGCGCAAGGGATCTTGAGTTCCGAGCTTCGACCCATAAAATGGCCGACATGGGATATGTATCCAGGCTGTATGACACGGACTGGGTAAAACCAACCGAGTCTGGACAGAGTGTGACGCAAGCGTGCAGGGTTGACACTGGCTAGGATGAGATGTTTGGAATGATCCCGTGCACGTCCGAGAGGCGTAGGAAGGCCAACCGAACTGCAATTGAGACCACTCCGGGTTGTGGGTTGTAGTATGCAGTGTACTGAGGCAGCAAGTGCACGTAGCGTGCGGTGTACCGAGGCAGATGCAAGTAGTGTGCGGTCACTAAAATTCTTTTTCTGAGTAAAACAGAAATTTTTGCAAAATTTTTATATGTATGTACACAGATGTATTATGATGCATTTTTTTGTATTTTTTTTTTGTAAATAAAAAGTAAAGCACATGCACACACATAAAAAAGTTAAAGAAAGGGGTAAAATGAAAGTTTGACCCTCATCAATGTTTTAAAAATCTTTTTTTTTTTGTGTGTTTAAAAGTCTTTAAAATAAAATGTCCCCAACGGAGTCGCCAACTGAAATTACCCGGATCTGGCTCGCACGCGGGCCCCGGCATCTCGCATTGTTGGGAGGTGTCTCGCTGCGTTTTATTCGTAGAGTTGCCACGCCGTTTTGATTTAACCCAAAACATTGAGAAAAGGCTTAGTTTAAAACTGTTGTTGTGTGATGAGATTTTGAGTTCGGAGGTCAGGTTACGCCTTGGGAAGAGAATAGCAGAGCTCACCTGAGTCGCCTCGTAAAAACGAGTCTTTTGGTACCCCTCTTTCTTTAAAAGTTTTTTGTGTATGTGTATGTGCTTTTTAAAAATGCATGTTGTATATGATGTCTACATTGTATACTATGTATTGAAATGTATTGAAATAGTAATAGAAGAAAGCCTTACCAATGTTGGTTCGTGTCTATCTTCCTCTTGGAAATAGTGTTTGAGTGTGAATAGTGTTCCGGGACGGACCGGGATTGCTTCGGGGATGTACCGGTGTCTGTGGACAGAGCTTCAGCGTGCCTCGGGTGTCAGGTGTGTACTCGGGTAGATTTTCAGCGTGCGTTGGGATCGTTGGGATTGTTGACTAGAGGTTCGGCGTGCCTTGGGATCGTCAGTTGTTCTCGGGCAGAGTTCCGGCGTGCGTCAGGAAGGATCGAGATGCCTCGGGATGGCTCGGGATGCCTCGGGATGGATCGGAAAGGCTTCGGGATGCCTCGGGAGTACCTCGGAGCAGCTCGAGAGCGTCTCAGGAGCGCTCGACAGGGCTTCGGAGTACCACGAGGGGCCTCGGTATGCCCCGGAGGGAACCGAAAGGTACCGAGATTGCCCCGAAGGGTCTTAGAAGGGGGCCTGAAGGCTGGGGGAGAGAGAGAAGAAAGGAGGTGTGTGAAAAATGAGAGGGGGAGCCCTCTATTTATAGGGTTCAGATTCTGGCAAAGTGTGTCGCGGGACACCACCTGCCATTACCATTTTTTTGGTTTTCCTTGATTTAGGGGAATATTGTGGACTTTAAGGGGATTTTGTAATTTTGATGTCTGGAAGCAAAGTGGTCCGCACAGACTAGTATTGCTTTTCCATATTTTCCAAAATTCCTAAAAAGTCCTTTTGTACCTTTTTTATCCCAGAATGGCCCCCCTTTGGTTTGGTTGGTGGTTTTTGGGGTTTTTGAAGGCTATGGGTGTTCGAGATCACGTTTGTGTGGGTCTACGGTATTTCCCGTGTGTCAAAAGGGGAGTGATCCAGATTGAGGTACTTACAATATTGACCACCTTGGTTGGAACTGGAGGAGGTGGTGGATTCTCAGCTTGCTGCTCCTGGTTGTCAGGTCGCCCACGCCGCTTGCCTAGCTGATCTTTGAGGAACCTTTAGATAGAAGATGGTTGATTTCCTTTCTTAGGGCAATGCAGTTCCCAGTAGTATGTCCAAAATCTTCATGATATGCACACCATTTAGATTTGTCCTTCCAAACGGAGGGCTTGTCAAACTTCTTGGGCCATCTTGCTTTTTCACCCAAGTTATCCATAACGTGTATCACTCCTGCAATGTCAACATAAAAACAGTAGTCATCTATTCTTGGATATTGAGATTCATCATCATCATCATTATCATTGACAGTATTAATTCTAAAGTGATCAAGTTTAGAGTAGGGTATGCCCTGTTGGATCTAGAATGAGATGTTTCTATCTTGCCACCAGAATGCTTAGGAGTGGTGCTCTTCTTGTTCGCTTTCTCCTGCATCAATTTGTCTTCCTCCAACCTGATGAACTTTATTGCCCTTGTTCTGACTTCTTCCAGTCTCTTGCAAGGAGTCATTACCAATTCCTCATAGTAAGGGGAATCTTACTTGAGTCCCATCCTGAAGGCTTCCGTTGCTGTGGACATGTCCATGTTGGGGATGTCAACAACTTCCTTGCTGAACCTGCTCAAATAGTCTTTCAAGGATTCATCAGGTTGTTGAACTATCCTGTACAGATCACTAGTTAGTTTCTCAAAGACTATGTTGCAAGAAAACTGGTTAGTAAACATATTAATAATTTGAGCATAAGATCCAATAGAGCCTAGAGGTTAGTTGATGAGCCATCTCAAGGCTGCACTAGTCAAGGTGGAACCGAAGCCCCTGCAAAGGCAAGCTTCCTTGAACTGCAAAGGAATGTGAATCACGTCCATCTTCTCCTGGTACAAGGTAATGTGCTCCAACGGATCGGTTGTCCCATCATATTGCTTCATGTGAGGAATGGTGAATTTCTTCGGTATCACCATGTTGGCAGTGGTTAGGGTAAAGCGTGACTCATTATAACATGTTGGAGAAGCCTGGTGGTATGTCAACGTGATCCCAGGTACATTCATCACCATTTCCCTCAATTCCTGTAATTGTCTATTCATCGAATTTCCTGCATCACGATTAGCAGCAGTATAATAAGCATTAAAATCAAATTATGGGTTAGCACTCCCTGTTGGTCCTTGGATAGGGGTCACAAATGCTGCTGCGATAGTCTGGACAATCTCAGGATTGGTGACCACACTGTCAGTGGTTGCATTAGTCATTGGTATGAATCCCACATTATCAGTCAATACCCATGTTTCCCTATCAAAGCCGAGTCTCCTTGGTTGGAACAGAGAGAACATGTTAGACCCCATATTGAGATTTGCACGTTGGAAAGCACTGTGCGATGCATTCTGACGCACTCCGAATGGACCAGCTTGGAGAGCGGAAACTTCATGTTGCACCCTGGCGACATTGTTCATCAACATTGTGGAGGTATCAGTCTGCAGCATTATCTGGCGCCTCAATTCAGGCATCGTGTTTGCCAAGCTAGAGACGATATCCAATGGATTTCTTGTGAAGCCGCAACTGATGTCCCTCCTAGAACTTGGATCGAGCCCGCAACGGAGCCCATATTCTGGCTTGAAGTCAGTATCTCAGTGGTAGCTCCGGCTGAAGTCATAGCCGATGACATTTCGGTAGACATCTTGCTAATGGTTCTATTTGCAAGGTAGTTGGCATGGGTTCTATAAGGGTGCTAACTTCGGGTGGTAAGTTCTGTACGTTGAACAAGGTTAGACATGTTTCTGAAGTAACGAAGAATCTGATATCGCTTAGTCGGCTAGACAAGATGGGATATAGTTTCAAAGGTGAAGGTGGAGCAGTAAATGTCTGCAAGGGGTCGAACGTAATTCTTAAAAGGGTAAAACATGTTTCCTTGTACGTTCTACAAGGTTCTACATTTTTGGGCTCAAGTGTCGAGCATAGTACTACAGAGGGTATGGTAGAGACACATTTGAAGGAAGCATGTTGAATGGCTTCGTGTGGGGTGGTTGACAAACATGTGGAGCAGCAAGTTATTCAAGGTGGAGTTGAATTGGGCAAGCCAGGGTTAATAAGTCAACACACACAATTTGGAAGCGAGGAAGGAATCAAAGGAAAGGTACGTACTGTTGGGGATTCAACTGATATGGTCGCTTCATCTGTTTAGGTTGGCGAGATCCAATGTCGACTGGATTCGAATAATTTCCAGTTGGGGCAATTTTGAGTGCCTACTGCAGTGACACATTTGGGTGTATTGGAGACACATTGGTGTGCTCGAAGCATCACAGTTTGGATGTCTAGGGGGATACGTTTGGGTGTCTGGAAGACACGTCTGTTTTCTTGTAGGGGCAAAATTTAGGTGCACAAAATTTGGTTGTCCGGAGAACAAGTTTAGTGTTCGTCATAACACATCTGAGGCAGAGGTGGAGAAGTCGATTCTATTTTTTGAGAAATTCAAATTCAAGGTGGAGATTTGTTAGGATTTGTGTCTTTGAATCACGTATATCGTTGTGTTGTGTGATTTATTTATTTTCTGGCTTCTACATAGATCTGTTATAACAGTTGAGATAATTAAATTTTAACTCTATATAAACGCTTTTCTTTTTATTAGTATTGCTATTGAACCTATAACTATTAAATAGGTTATATATGCAATATTAAAGTTTTACATTTTCAATAGTATGATTTTCACTTTTTTTTCGTTACTTCAAAGTTGATCCCCTTATTTAAATTTCTAGAACCGCCACTATTAATGAATAATTTAATCTGAACGGTATAAACCGAGGTACCAACGTGGGTTATAACTGAGCAAGGTACAAAATATAATTCATACAAGTCTCAAATACGATAAAGGGAGTGGACTTTCCCTACCTTTGCTCGTCGTGCCTCCTCGTCATTCCCACTATGTCGACCTAGACATAGCAGAGTGTATAATAACTAAGGCACAAAAATTTTTTATGCCGACAAGGCACACTCTCATATGCCGAGAAAGGCATCTATCAATGCCAACCCGGGCCTCACTAAAAGACGATTAGCACCTCCACGGTCATCAACAAGTCAAGGAAATGAGCTTCTCTATCCTTGCGCTCCTCTCTTCCTCGACACTCATTCAAGCCGACCAAGCATAACAAGCCGAGGAACATGTCTACTAGGCATACAGACAGAAGGCAATACTAATCCTACTCAAACAAGGATTGTGGGAACTTATAACCCCACTAGGATTATAATACTCCTCACACACAACTTTCTAATCAAAGATGGACTCTACATCCCTACACCTATAAATACGAGCCATAATTCACATAATTTGGTAATGCATCTTTTGACTCTGAACTCTTGTCAATTGATTTGCTCTCTATATCATCCAAATAATTACTCTCACGCCTGAGGGCCTTCGCTGGTGAAGCCCCGTCTTAGTTTACGTGTTTGTTAATCTTTTTCAGGCTATTCAAACATCCATGATACAACCTGCCCCTGAATTTGGGCTGATCCGAACGTTTTTGGCATTATCAGTTTGGTTCCATTGACGGGAAACGATTCATATTATCCATTGAATAGATTGAAAAATTCTGCTTCACTTTTCTAATCCTAATGGAAGACGGACATACCGCAAGTATCACTCCTGATCCAGATAATATTCATGTGGATGAGACTCATGGCAACATTAGGATTGCTTTTCCTCTTGCCAATGGGGAACTGCCGCCTCCTCCACCATTGATTGATGGGCTGCCACCCCTAGTAATGAATCTGCATTCTAGGGGACAACCAGTAACCGAGGTAATGCTGTCAAACCCTCCTCATCATCGGCGTTGAGGAAGGCCTGCTGGCATCCAGACAGGGAGGAATGCCGCCCAAGGGGGCACTGGGGCTTCCCCCCAAGTTGATCGCAGAACTTTACTAAAAATTGAAGTATAAGCTTCATTACATATGGGCCTAAAGTCCAGAAAATATATATGAGGTTATGGTATCAATAAAATTAAAGCTAAAGTAAGGAGGGTTAAAATATGCATACCCAACAATCTCCCCCTATTTGATTGATGTCATTACTTACTATAGCAAAGGCAAAACATTGTATTTGGTAAAAACATGTACATAATAATTAACATGGTAAATCATGTCCCAAGTCAATGCAAAAACTAGACTAAATTATAGATTTCTATACTATTGAAATATATAAAACTTGCAAATTAAAAGTATAGAAATACATTTGGTGCATACAAAAATTAATATGAGTTTAAATTTAAGTTTGCGATTTAAACTGAATGTTTAAACATCAAGCACAAAATATGAGTTTTAAGTTTTAAGTGTATGTGCATGAGGTTTAAAACAATGCATCATTGTTTTACAAACAAGCTGTTTGAATGAACAAGGTTTTGGGATTAACAATGATGAATTCTTTTATTACTACCTTCAAAGAGGTTTGGAATTTACAATTACAGATAGGAATGAAAATAACAAAACAGTAAACAAAGAAAAAAGAAAAAAGAAATAAGCAAAAGTACATAGAGTGGGGTTTTACTTGGGAGGTTGGAATGGAACAACATGTTGAACGTCTAAGTCAACAAAATTTTGTGCAGGGGTCTATTCACAACCTCATCTACAATTGGGGCTCCAGAAAATTGAAGGCAAAATTTTCAGCTCTCAAGGTTCTTCTAAGTCTTCTAACCTCTTCTTGAATTCTCTCTTGAGCAGCTTCCACTCCCCTTAAAGTATTAACCACTGTGATCACCCTGGCATTATTAGCTCAAACCGCTCTTGTATTAGCTTCTGTACTCTCTTTGATCTCATCTGCCTTGGAAGTATTTTCATCAAGCTTCTCATTAATTCCTTCCAAGATTCCATTGACGTGCAATTGAATGGAAGC
Organism: Adenophora triphylla var. japonica; assembly: GCA_022495995.1. Taxonomy (NCBI): domain Eukaryota; kingdom Viridiplantae; phylum Streptophyta; class Magnoliopsida; order Asterales; family Campanulaceae; genus Adenophora; species Adenophora triphylla. Next base: position 110,064 of record JAFEMH010003431.1, read on the forward strand.
ATTCAATGTGTGGTAAAATATATGGATGGAATCTTGGATAGCAGTTTGGGATGATTGTAATCTGGGCTCTAATTCAGCAAAGCTCCCCCTGAAGCTATTATCCAACTCCTGAAATTTGAAGCTAATTTTATCTTTTAAACCTTCATTGAGGGCTTCAAGTCTATCCCTAACCTCATCAGTCAAGCTAGTTAACCTTGCGGTTAGACCATCGCCAACTATATCAATCTTCATTCTCAGCTCTTCCCTTAGTTGCTCAGCATCATTTTGGATATTGGTCTGCATTGAATCCAATACTGACCTCAAGTTAGAATATTGATGCGGCATTGAGCTTCTAATTTCTTCAATCAATTCAACTTTGAATCTCAAAAGGATTGTGTCCATTGTATTGCAGAATACTTCAGTGAGATGATCTAGGAGTTCCTTTAGTTGCTCTTTAGAAACCGCATCTCCAAGAGCTTGAAGGACTCCAGTAGATAAGTAAGTTCTGAACTCTGAAAAACAAGCTTCTACTGAGTCTCTGACAATCTTTACAGTATCTCTCTCCCCCTTAATGGCATCATCAAATGGGGTTTTAATCCTATCCAATTCAAGGTATTGAGTTTGTACCTTCTCTTGAAGAGTGCGATTGGAAGCAGCCAACTTTATCATGTGTCCTTGGTTGGTGTGAAATTGGTCATGTATGATATGTAAGGCATTTAGATGTTGGGAATAATTTGAAGGAGGAATTGAGAAGGAAGGAATGTTTGAGACAAAAGGAGGAGGTTGAGGAAAGGAGTTTTGGGGTGCAATTGAGATAAGGGGTGAGGTTTGGGGTATGGGTGCGGTTTGGGTTGGGGGTGCGATTTGATTGAAGTGGGAGAAAAGGTTTTGGAAGATGTGGGAAATGGGGATTGAGTGGGGTTGAGGTTGAGTAGGAAGGATTGAAATGGGAAGTGTTTGAGTTGGAAGTGTATGAGTTGGAATATTTTGGGGTGCATTTTGGATGGGTAAGGTTTGTGGTGCGGTTTGAGTGGGTAAGGTTTGAGGTGCGGTTTGAATGGGTAAGGTTTGAGGTGCGGTTTGAGTGGGTAAGGTTTGAGGTGGGGGTGAGGAGTGAACCGAAGTTTGTTGGGGTTGGGATTTTTGAGGTGAGTTTGATGGGGTGGCAGTATGTAGTAGTGAAGGTTGAGGTTGTTGTTGGGGTTAAGGTGAAGGTGGAGGAGTTTGAGGTGAGGTGAGGGTTCTCTAATGTTAGATGGAGGAGGAGATAAGTGAATTTGGAAATTTGGAGGAAGTTCAGCAAAGAATACTGAATCCTCTGTCCAATCATCCATCTTGGTTCTAATGGGGTTTGTATGGTGAGGTTTTTTAGGTGGGTGAGTTTAATTATCATCACTAGGGCCTCTCCTAGTGGATTTGGAAATGGCTGGCCCAGCTGAAGGTTAGGGGGACCGGTCTTTGAGAGTCGATGAGGGGAGGAATCCAAGCTGGGCGGCCTTCCCTAGCATCCTGAGTAGCTTGACCCTCAAGTCATTTTCTGAATATGGCACCAAGGCATGGCCGGACCGAGCAAGATCATTATAGGCATCCTGGCAGATAAGACGAGCAAGTAAGCCTACGTCGGCATTCAACGTTAGGTCCACTAGTGCCCTTCTGGCTAAATGGAGATAGCCATCAGAGTACATAGTGGCCGTCTTATCAGCCAAGGCCTGCTTGAAATCCAAGCTAGCTTTGAATTGGGAGATGGCCTCATCAATTTTTGAAGGCAAGATAGACTCTAACTGTTTATACCGAGCATCTGCTTCCTCGGCGTTTCTCCCCAGCTCGGCTTGAAGCCTTTCAATCTCGGCTTGCCTGGACTTATGAGCCTCCTCGGCTTTATTTTTCTCGATTTGTCTATTGAGCTTTTGTTACATCGGCCTTATTTTTCTCGATCTGTCTATTGAGCTTTTGCTACAGATCGTCAGCAACCTTGCTCCTTATGGCTTCATAAGCCGTCATAGTGGAAAGATACACGGACAAAGAAAAATATAAGAAAAAATTCACAAGTGTTTTGAAAACCGAGAAAGGAAAAGTAAATGACGAGAAGGTTTACCTCACTGAGAATAAGGTCTTTTCTGTTGGCCAAGTGCTCCCTGCTCAGCCTCATATCTATGAAATGGTCGAGAAGGTCCTCGTCCATAGGACGGTGGACGACAGGATGACTTAGCATGAGCTTGGGGCCCTTCCTGGCCAGCACATCAAGCCCTTTGATGGTGGGGTAGACCGTTAACTCCTTAGCCACTACCTCGGCCTCAGCAAGTTTTCACATGCCGGGCAGTGACTTCCTCGGAGGAAGAATCAGTAGCAATCTTTTTGGAGGGAGACTCCTCCAGCACAGTTTCCACCCTTTGCCTTTTCTGGGCAGGGGTTCTCTCACCGGCATCAGCCTCCTCGATCTCATCTAGACCGACGTGTCTCAGGGTCTCCTCGGTTTCAGGAGCCAGAACTTGGGAACTTTTCCCCTCTTCAGCGTGGGCCTCCTGCCCGTCATTACCCTCCTCGGTGGAGGCACTAGCGCCCCCCACCGGCTTCAAGGGTAGCGCTCCAGCTGTAAGTACCCAAATCTGGCTCATGCCTTCCGGTTAAGTTTTCCGGCAATTCCCCGGACTTTCCTAAAGTTCAGGAGCAACTCCGGAACTGTTCCGAACCTTCCGAGGGATGAAGGGACTACTTTAAATTAAAAAAAACACGTTTTCCTTAATATGGAAACCCTTCTAGAAGTGCCACCTTGCATGATTCTAGAAACATGTTGAGTCACAAGGGATAATGCCGCACGGCTGCATTAGGAGGGAACTCCTGGCCGCACGGCTTCATTGGCAATTTCCAGACTGCCTATAAATAGAGGCCTCCTCTACCCATTTTAAAACAACAATATTCAGCATAAAAACTCTCCTAAAATATCCCTACGAAAATCAGAAAGCTGAGAGTGCCAAGAAGCCACCTCCCTCCTCCTTGAAGCCTCCAAAAGTTGGTCCATCCACTAGGCAAACTCCAAAGAAGAAGAGGTCACCACCATTGGTAACCTCTCACCCCCTTATCTTGCATTATACTTGCTTTATGTGATATACTTGCTCCTTGCATTTACATATTGCTATATATTGTTTGGGACTTGGCATATTTGTTGATAAAGATCATATCTTTGAACATGTAAATCATTTTCCCCCTCCCTTTGCATCATTTGCATTACCATTGCATCCTTTGCTCATAAAAATGTGATCTTTGCATTAAAGGTGCATCCTTTGCACCTAAAAATCTCTTTTTTACAATAAAAATGCATCATTTGCATATAAAATCATGTCTTTACATTAAAGGTGCATCATTTGCACCTAAAACCCATTCTCATGCATAACGATGCATCCTTTGCACTAAAAATCATCTCTTTACAATCAAAGTAGCATTCTTTGCTTTCAAAATGTAGTCTTTATGCATCTTTTGCATATAAAATGCTATCTTTCCACATAAAAATGCATCCTTTGCATTAAAAATCCTTTCTTTACATAAAAAGCATCCTTTGCAAAACAAATAGCATCCTTTGCACCCAAAAATGTCATCTTTTCACTAAAAATGTCATTTTTAACATGCATTCACCTAGTCCCCAATTGGTACTTGATGCAACCTTTGAAACGGACCGGTGTAAAGATCCTATCTTTACATCGTTTCTTCCATTAATGGTGCCACAATCTCTTTAGAAAGGGATAAACCTTGAACCTATATCTCCGATTATCACTTGAGACGAGCATGATAGCCCCAATATAAGCTCAATCGTCTCAAGGTGTAGGATTGAAAGGCTAAGGTCACTCCTTTCTAAAGAACCCCATTTTGGACTATAAAAGAGAGTCCTTCTCTCGATCACGCAAAGACCCAAGGTCAAATAGCGATGATCACAAGTCCAAGATGAGGACGGGATCAAAGTCCCGAACACATAAAAATCCAAGGAATCCCGAGCGACAACCAACTAAATGGTTTGTACGTCCGGAAGATAACTTGGAACATTCCCCCCTCTCTTTTCAACACATGCACACAAGAAAGCATGCAAGCAAGCACGAAAAATGGAATCTAGGGAGACTTGCTACGGCAAGGCACCTTGGGTGAACGACGATCCGTTCTTCCCAAGGGGTAACTTAACCTCCGAACCCTAAAAACCTTTTTTTCAAAGTTTTGAGGAAATCAAAATGGCGTGGCGACTCCGTTTTTCAAATTAAACCGGATGTTTTCAAACTCGCGTGAATCCAAACTAAAAAAATAAAAAATAGAATTTGGGCACACATTCACAGTTTGGCGACTCTGCTGGGGAATACCCAAAGGAGAAAAGCTTTTATTTTTAAAATAACGATACCCGGTATATAGGTGGAAACCACTAACCTTCATGTATCGCTTCCTAACCCGGGGTTTGGGATAAACGGTGGTCTAACAATTCCACGTACCGGTATCCCTTTTCAAAAAAAAAATGAAAAAGAAAGCTTTTTTCCTTTGAGCAGGTTAGACTCCCGTCACGGATTCCATTTATCGTGCTTGCTTTCTTTCATTGCATTGCATTGCATCTTGGGAATTGTGCATACCCTGAACAGGAAGCCTACTGAAAAGTACCTAAAATGTTCGGGAAGCAACCTGAAATTGCAAAGGAGTGGAACCTGGAAAATTGATCCATGCAGCCGTACGGCTTAATCCTCCCTGGATTCTGACCGGGCGGCCTCATTGGCAATTCCACCAGGACAAAATTGAGGTTAATCTGGCAGCCTTGGCAGCTTGGGGCTATTTAGTTCCAAGACTAGGGATGGCAAAAACCCGAAACCCGACCCGAACCCGAAAAGACCCGACCCTAATAGGCCGGGTTTGGGATCCAAAATTGAAAACCCGCCGGGTTTTTATAGGGTTCGGGTTTACCCCCGCCCCGCCCCGAACCCGCCCTGATTAGCTAGGAAATTACAAAAATACCCTTACCTGAATGTAATATGTTTTCATTTTCATTTGCATTAAGAGTTGTAACCAAAGTACCAAACAATGTTTCTGTAAACTCATTTTCCTTTTTATTTTCATTGTGGACCGTATTGGGATTCTCATTGTGGAAAAATATGTTCTTCTCTTGCTCTCTGTTTAAATTTTTGGTTTAAATTTTTGGGTTGTTCAAACTTTTATTTTGGTTGACTATCGGGGCGGGCTCGGGTTATGCAAGTAACGGGGCGGGGTGGGTTTGGGAAAGGGTAGATGACTATAGGGGCGGGTTTGGGAAATGAAGAACCCGTCCCGAACCCGCCCTGTTGCCATCCCTATCCAAGACTGACTGGGACTCATAGAAAATTTACGTGCCTTATCTGTTGCATTTTCCCCCGTCCCGAAAAATCATTCCTTTTAAAACACATTTCTGAAAATTTCTGTTTTAACTCAAAAAGGAACATTTTTAGGAGACCGCACACTACGCGCACCTTATATATCCTGTACACTTTGCACGCACGTCTCTTTAAACCCGGGGTGGTTGTTCAGTTGCAGTCACGGACAGCCTTACGATGCTCCCGAGCGCGCACGGAATCACCCCAAACTCCCCATAGCAGCCAGTGTCGACCAATGCACAGTCCGTGTCACACGTTTCAAAAAACCGTGACTTTTGGTTGGTTTTTGGTCTAGTCCGTGTCATATAGCCCAGTTGCATATCCCCGTAAAGGTCAAGCCTTAGTTCATAACGGAAGTCAAGGTCCTTCGCGCAAGAGGAACTTTGCCAAAATTCCGACAAGGAAAAATTGGTAGAACCTTGACTCCGGCATTGACTTTGACCTTGACCCGCACGGAATGCGTAAGAGTCGAGACCGAGTCCATGCCAAAAAAAAAATCCAAAGATCTTTCGCTCAAGCGAAGCTCTGTCAAAATTCCGACAAGGAAAAATTGGCAAGATCTTGACCCGGCATTGACTTCGATTTTGACTCACGCACTGCGTATGCAACTAAGTTCAATGTGACACTGTGTCATCCGGCTTTTGCCGCCCGACCCATGCCTATTATATTCTCGGACATTATCGAAAAGTCAAAACGTCATTCGCACAAGCGAAACTTTGCCGAAATTTCATAAAGGCTGAAAGACGAGACTTTCCCGGTATTGCCTTGACTATAATCCGCATCGCTCGTGCGTTAAAAGTTCCTATGACCCGCTAGACCCGTTAGGAGCGTTCTTCTCTCTCGGTCGGAGGGATCCGCGTGCCCTATAGGACCCTCGCCCGGGGCTGTCCACCCTGGGAGGTCGAAATACAGGTGAAATACGAGGGGCTTATAGACGTAGTGACGGAACCCACTGATCCAGGATCTAGAGTAGTTGCGAAAAAGAAGGGCAAAACCCCTTTTCCAACCAAATAGAAATAAATAAAAGATACTGTTTTAAGTAAACTTGAACAATTATCATAATTGCATGGTCCTATCTCTGGAATCCCTAATTAAGACCTCCTCGGTCCGATCTCCGATTTTTCTATCTCGACCTTTCATGGTCAGATCCCTAATCGAGACCTCCTCAGTCCGATCTCCGATTTTTCTATCTCGACCTTTCTTGGTCAGATCCCTAATCGAGACCTCCTCGGTCCGATCTCCGATTTTCCTATCTCGACCTTTCATGGTCAAATCCCTAATCGAGACCTCCTCGGTCCGATCTCCGATTTTTCTATCTCGACCTTTCATGGTCAAATTCCTAATCGAGATCTCCTCGGTCCGATCTCCGATTTTTCTATCTCGACCTTTCAGGGTCAGATCCCTAATCGAGACCTCCTCGGTCCGATCTCCGATTTTTCTATCTCGACCTTTCATGGTCAAATCCCTAATCGAGACCTCCTCGATCCGATCTCCGATTTTCCATCTCTCCCTCTTTCGCGGTCAAATTCCCAATCGCGACCTCATCAGTCTAATCTTCGATTTTTGATCTCGACCTTTCAAGGTCCAATCTTTCCCGATCAATTAGGCTTAGGAGAAAATGTGTTTTGAGTAAAACTTAAGCGATAAGTGCATGTTACTTGAGCCTTCAGCCTAAACACTTACCTCCAAGCTTAAACACTTACCTCCGAGTCTAAACCTTACCTGCCTACGAGTCTAAACCTTGCCTATCCCTTTCCCGCAACGAGAAAGAAGTGGGCAAGAATACCGGGTCAGCGGCTTTTCAGTACGGAAACCTTAAGATCAGACAGTTCGGCAGAGCCATCAGTTTTGTCAGCTCAAAGAGTCAGAATGGCAGATTTGACAGAAAACAGTGAGGGTACAGGAAATCAGATGGTTAGGAAGGAAGAGTTAGTTCTGGCCTTGGAAAATGCCCATAAGGTTCATGAAGAGCAGCTGTCATTGCTCATCGGTGCTCTTCGCCGCTATGGAGTTCAGGTAACGGTCGAAGCCAACGGTTCTCTGGTAATGGTCGAAGATGAAACTTCAGAAATAGTGATTTCAGTCCCTTCATCCTATAACCAAGACCTTCCATCCTACAGCAATACTTTCCTCCATCCACATATGATCCCTTGCCAAGGACTACTCCTCTTCAGTCCTTTCCAACACCTCAGGCCATTAGGGCTTCATCGCCCTCAGCTCCTCAGAACGAATTGGGTTCCAGCACACCTGTTCCTCAGTTTCAGCAATACCTGCCAGTTTATGCTCCAGCTTTACATAATCAGTTTGAGCTATGTGGCTGTGTTCTAAAGCCCCTATACCCACCTGAATGCAATCATGAGTTGCCAAAAGAAAATCCAGATGATTCAAGTTTTCAGCTGTCACCTACCAGACTTAGTGAATTCACCCGTCAGTTTCACCAGTCCGCGACTGTGATTCCTTCTACAGACAAGAACTTTGTTGCGAGTTCCAGTAACTCGAGAGTTTCCGTTGACCCCCATGTGGCAATATTGATGGAGCAAGTGAAACAAATACAGGAGAAGCTTGACCTCATGATGAGTATCAATACTCCCTTGACCCAAGACATCGAACCAGGCAAGGAAATGATTCCACCAAACATAACCCAATGCCACCTGCACCAAGCAGCAACCGTACCCAGCTCAGCACCAGTTCCTAATAAAGGAAAAAGTGTCGTAGCCTCCTTCAGCCAAATCCAACCATGGAACCAATTGGACAATGGAAATCCAAGTCTTGAGAACAACAATGTCTCCCAAAAACTCTGCTCCCTTCATTTTGACAATGCGGAGATGCCTTTAAGCAAGATTCTGGAAGAGCTAATGAAAGAAAAGCTGATAAAGCCACTGGAGAATTGGAAGCCCAAGAACCCCAACGTTAGGCTGGATGAGTCTAAGCATTGTCTTTTCAATCAATACCCTGGGCACGACACTGATGATTGCAGCTATTTGAGGTATTGGATCTTGAAATTGATAGAATATGGGAAGCTTGAGAACCTCCATGGGCCAAAAACAGAAAGCTATGGTAAGAGGTCGATTCAGGAAGTGCAAGGTCAAAAACGTCAGCCTGATGATTTTAGGGTGCCCATGAGCAAAGTTTTTGACGATTTGGTGAAACGAGGCCTTCTCACACCTCTCAAGAATTATAAGCCAAGAAACCCACGTAACGTTGACAGGGCCAAGTTCTGCGAATACCACAATTATTATGGTCACATGATAGACAAGTGTTTGAATCTGAAGAAAGAAATTCAATGGTTGATCTACGAAGGAAAGTTCAAGCTTCCTGGCAGTCTAACCAGCGAAGAGTAGCTAGACTAGGGTCTACCTATCTTTAAGCAAGATTAAAAGAATATAGTCTCTTAGTCAACCTTCGTAGGTTCTAGTACTTTTCTCTTTCAATCAAGTCCTCCTCGGACATTGTAATTAGTCTTCAATCTTCTATAAAAGAGTCTTCTTCTTTTCTTGCTGGACTTAAGACATTATTTGCACACTTACGTTACATTTAATGAAATGGTTTTATTTTATATGATCACTTGCATTGCTCAATAAATAATCTCTCGAAATAATTAACGTTCTGATTAATCAGTGTGAGAAAGTCAACTAATGTCTTCCCATACACTTTCCTTACCTCACAAAAGGCCTCCATCAAGCCATACACTTTTCTTACCTCACAAAAGGCCTTCATCAAGCTATACACTTTCCTTACCTCATAAAAGCCTTCATCAAGCTATACGCCTCCCAAATCATGTCCTCACCATCACCTTGACCAAGTCAACTACGGCGGCAACATCAAGGAACAACAAAAGGCCACTCAGCTTCGAAAGATTGACCACGTGTCGACAACAATCTAGGAGCTCGCCTCCGACTTCAAGGGCATCAAAAAAGTTCAAGCAGGGGCTCGCCTTGGCCCTCATGTGCTTTTAAAAAAAAAAAAAAAAAAAAAAAAAAAAAAAAAAAGAGAGAAAATAATAATAATAATAATAATAATAAAGTGCAAAAAGAGTAATACCCAGCTAGGCTAAAAACCTTGTAAAGGGTTGTCTAGGCAAAAAACAGGGTTGCACGTAAAAGAAAGAAAAAGAGAAAAATATAGTGCAAAAAGAGTAATACCCAGCTAGGCTAAAAATCCTGAAAAGGACAGTCTAGGCAAAAAACAGGATTGCACATAAAAAAATAAATAAATAAATAAATGAGGCCAAGGACCCAGCACCGCCAATCAAAAGCTTGACGAACAGGCAAAATCAAAGCTCAAAGAATAGATGTTGTCGATAACAATGGGGCGATCGAAGCAAAAGCAGAAGCATATCATAAGCCTTTAGGCACATGCAAATCCCTTCTCCCCCAGTTGAAAGACGAAAATCAGAAGCAACCGTCAAAAGATGACTTGGTCAAGGAATCATCCCGAGGCTCATGCCTCATCATCCAACCTTTTCATCCGAGCCTTTTCACTAAAGGAACCACAAATCCCATTTTCCAAAGTCAAACACAGTTCAGCCAAAGCCGAACTACGGCGACCTGAGCTCCTCACAATGAGGGGAACGTAGGCAACCAGAAATGGTCCGGTCATAAGCATATTCAAATTCCATAAAATTCGGTCTCATCAATGATCTCTCCCATAAACATAGCCAAAGTCCATAAAATCCGGTCTCATCAATGACCTCCCTATACACACACCTTTCTTTCACACCCAGCTGACCTTGATCCGCGACATCGGTTGACTTTCTCCTCATGATTAATAAGAATGTTTGTTCATATCGAGATTAGTGGTTGAATAACCCGAACATTAATAAAGGGTTTTAAGCAATCTTGTGATCATTGTAAATAAAACAAGTTTTCAGATGTCTTGACAAGTCTTCTCTTTCTACATCCTAGGAAAGATAGTGCTAAACACTAATTTTCTGTCAGCAGGGGCTTCCATACACTTTTACCAACCTTTCTACGCTTATACTCTCTCAAAAGAGTCAAACCCAAAGCGAGTTCTCGTGCCTACGTCAATTAAGGCCATCGAAATAACACAAAATTGGGATCTATTCCCACTTCTCGAAAAATATGCCCCTGCATGTATATATATTCCTAAAATTCTTCTCTTCGTCCACATCTTCTTAAGGTTGACTGAGTGACTAAAGAAAATAAGGAAGTAAATACAAAAGGATAGGTTTTTCCCTCTTCTGCTACAATTCGCATTAGGGCTGCCTTGAAACTCTTCAAGGTTGGAGCTTTGCCAAGCCATTTCCTTAGACTGGGGCTTCCTAAGTCATTTTTGGGGTCCGCAGCGGGTTCCTTACTATGTCATCAAACGGATTCAGTCTTGGTCAGATCAAACTCAGGATCACTTTCGCAGTACCAATCAGATTGGGATTTTTGCTAGGTCATCAGATTGGGGCTTCACCAAGCACTTCTTCGAAACCTGAGACTTCGCCTACTCAGTTTGTCCAATCGGGGCTTTGCAACCGGGGCTTTGCCAAATGAAAGGATCTTTCCTTGCTTTAATAGAACTTGGGGCTTTGCAGATTTTTTCCCTCAGACCGGGGCTTCAATAAGTCGCATTCACCCCTAGAAGAGAGGCTTGGTCACTTCAACATCTGCTTTAAGTCTTTGGTTATAAAAGCCTGTCAGCATCAACTTCAAGTGTCAGAGTTTGAGAAAGGGACTTTAGTCAAGACCCGAGGTTTAAACCCGATCTCAGTCCAAGAGGGAAATTTGGTCCACATGATACCCTTTGGCAGCATTAGCCAAATCTCAGCAACAGTAATAGCTCATTCCGCACCCAGGGGATACGACCCCACCTGCTTGAAACCTGTCTCAAACAGTTCCCAAACACATACATCCAAACACATACATCCAAACACATGCATCCAAATACATTGTTTCATAAAAATCCTCTCACATTGCCTTCCCGCAAGAGAGTCAGCCCGTGGCTCATGTGACATGCACAAAGAAAAATGACCTTAATTGATTACCAAATCAAAATAGGAAATACTTTTACCCAAAATATTCTCGTTATCTCCAAATGGAATAACGCTTTCTCCCAAGTTTTCCCGTTACATCCAAATGGATATAACGTTGTCTCCTAAAAATCCTCCGTTATCGCCAAATGGGATAACGTCTCCTCCAGGAAACCTTCCGTTATCGTCAAATGGGATAACGTTTCTTGTTAAAAAATCTCAGTTATTCCCGAAGGAAGGAATAACATTTCGACCTCTCTCGCGATCTCCGTTATTCCCAAACGAAAGAATAACATTTCGCTATCTCTTTTCGATCTCCGTTATTCCAGAATGAAGGAATAACATTTCGACCTCTCTCGCGATCTCCGTTATTCCCAAACGAAGGAATAACATTTTGCTATCTCTTTTCGATCTCCGTTATTCCAGAATGAAGGAATAACATTTCGACCTCTCTCGCGATCTCCGTTATTCCCGAATGAAGGAATAACATTTCGCTATCTCTCGCGATCTCCGTTATTCCCGAATGAAGGAATAACATTTCGCTACCTTTTTCGATCTCCGTTATTCCCGAAGGAAGGAATAACATTTCGACCACTCTCGCGATCTCCGTTATTCCCGAATGAAGGAATAACATTTCGCTATCTCTTTTGATCTCCGTTATTCCAGAATGAAGGAATAACATTTCGACCTCCCTCGAGATCTCCGTTATTCCCGAATGAAGGAATAACATTTCGCCATCTTTTTCGATCTCCGTTATTCTCGAAGGAAGGAATAACATTTCGACCTCTCTCGCGATCTCCGTTATTCCCGAATGAAGGAATAACATTTCGCTATCTCTTTCAATCTCCGTTATTCCCGAAGGTAGAAATAACATTTCGATCTCTCTCGCGATCTCCGTTATTCCCGAATGAAGGAATAACATTTCGTTATCTCTCGTGATCTCCGTTATCACCAAATGGGATAACGTCTCATCCGGGAAATTTCCCGTTATCTCCAAATGGAATAACGATTTTCCCAAATCATCATCCGTGGCCCGGAAGGCTATAAATTACCCGGTCCGAAAGACCGTATAAATTTTCCAAAATCATTGTCCTTAGCCCGGAAGGCTATAAATTACCCGGTCCGAAAGATCGTATAAATTTTCAAATCATTATCCTCAGGCCGGAAGGCTATAAATTACCCGGTCTGGAAGACCGTATAAATTTTCCAAAATCATTGTCCTTAGCCCGAAAGGCTATAAATTACCCGGTCCGAAAGACCGTATAAATTTCCAAATCATTATCCAATGCCCGAAAGGCTATAAATTACCCGATCCGGAAGACCGTATAAATTTCTCCCAAAAATCTCCTATATCTCTGTTAGAATCAAATCAAATAAGGTGAACCTCTATCTCTGGTTCGAAAGAGATTGTGAAGTACGCTTAAGTTTTGCCGAACTTTAGCTACCTCTATCTCTGGTTCGAAAGAGATTGAGAAGTACGCTCAAGTTCTCCAAACTTCAGCTACCTCTATCTCTGATTCGAAAGGGATTGAGAAGTACGCTCAAGTTCTCCAAACTTTAGCTACCTCTATCTCTGATTTGAAAGAGATTGTGAAGTACGCTCAAGTTCTCCAAACTTTAGCTACCTCTATCTCACAGATTGAGAAGTACGCTCAAGTTATCCAAACTTAAGCTACCTCTATCTCACAGATTGAGAAGTACGCTCAAGTTCTCCAAACTTTAGCTACCTCTATCACAGATTGAGAAGTACGCTCAAGTTCTCCAAACTTTAGCTGCCTCTATCACAGATTGAGAAGTACGCTCAAGTTCTCCAAACTTAAGCTACCTCTATCACAGATTGAGAAGTACGCTCAAGTACGCCAAACTTAAGCTACCTCTATCACAGATTGAGAAGTACGCTCAAGTTCTCAAAACTTAAGCTACCTCTATCACAGATTGAGAAGTACGCTCATGTTCTCCAAACTTCTCTATCACAGATTGAGAAGTACACTCAAGTTCTCCAAACTTTAGCTACCTCTATCACAGATTGAGAAGTACGCTCAAGTTCTCCAAACTTAAGCCACCTCTATCACAGATTGAGAAGTACGCTCAAGTTTTCCAAACTTAAGCTACCTCTATCACGGATTGAGAAGTACGCTCAAGTTCTCCAAAATTTAGCTACCTCTATCACGGATTGAGAAGTACGCTCAAGTTCTCCAAACTTTAGCTACCTCTATCACAGATTGAGAAGTACGCTCAAGTTCTCCAAACTTTAGCTACCTCTATCACAGATTGAGAAGTACGCTCAAGTTCTCCAAACTTTAGCTACCTCTATCACAGATTGAGAAGTACGCTCAAGTTTTCCTAACTTAAGCTACCTCTATCACAGATTGAGAAGTACGCTCAAGTTCTCCAAACTTTAGCCACCTCTATCACAGATTGAGAAGTACGCTCAAATTTTCCTAACTTTAGCTACCTCTATCTCCTCGATAGTGATGTAAGCTTTAGTCTCAATCAGGTGACAACCTCCATTAATTTTCAATCAGGTGACAACCTCCATTAATTGTCAAAATCTCAAGGATCCTAGACATCGTTCCTAACTATCTAGAGATGCTTGAACTACGATCAAGGCTTGACTCCTCCAGGATACGTAGGTAGTCTTTCATAAAGGTCCAGCCATCTGACCGATGTGGTCGGATATCCGACCACATCGGCCACTTCTAGCATATCCCCAGTAGGATCAGTCGCTTGACCTCCCAGGTCACTTTCCCTTCTATTTCCCCAGCAAGAGCCCAGTTTCTCTTCGCCATTCCCCTGCGGATCTTATTCTGAACTACGGCCTGGCTTGATTCCTCCGGGATACGTAGGTAGCCTACCCTAGATTCAGCCAATTCGTCACATGTGACACCCCCTTTTCCCAGTGGATTCCGAACTACGATCATGGCTTGATTCCCACCCGGGATACGTAGGTAGCCTCCCAAAGGTTCAGCCACTCGACCACCTTGGTCACCTAATCCGTCTCGGCATTCGCCAGATCGGATCCTTTTCTATCGACAACCCCACTTGCCCTGCAAGTGACGTTGCCGAGGGGCTTCTGTAAGTACCCAAATCTGGCTCATGCCTTCCGGTTAAGTTTCCCGGCAATTCCCCGGACTTTCCTAAAGTTCAGGAGCAATTCCGGAACTGTTCCGAACCTTCCGAGGGATGAAGGGACTGCTTTAAATTAAAAAAGCACGTTTTCCTTAATATGGAAACCCTTCTAGAAGTGCCACCTTGCATGATTCTAGAAACATGCTGAGTCACAAGGGATAATGCCGCACGGCTGCATTAGGAGGGAACTCCTGGCCGCACGGCTTCATTGGCGATTTCCAGACTGCCTATAAATAGAGGCCTCCTCTACCCATTTTAAAACAACAATATTCAGCATAAAAACTCTCCTAAAATATCCCTACGAAAATCAGGAAGCTGAGAGTGCCAAGAAGCCACCTCCCTCCTCCTTGAAGCCTCCAAAAGTTGGTCCATCCACTAGGCAAACTCCAAAGAAGAAGAGGTCACCACCATTGGTAACCTCTCACCCCCTTATCTTGCATTATACTTGCTTTATGTGATATACTTGCTCCTTGCATTTACATATTGTTATATATCGTTTGGGACTTGGCATATTTGTTGATAAAGATCATATCTTTGAACATGTAAATCATTTTCCCCCTCCCTTTGCATCATTTGCATTACCATTGCATCCTTTGCTCATAAAAATGTGATCTTTGCATTAAAGGTGCATCCTTTGCACCTAAAAATCTCTTTTTTACAATAAAAATGCATCCTTTGCATATAAAAATCATGTCTTTACATTAAAGGTGCATCCTTTGCACCTAAAACCCATTCTCATGCATAAAGATGCATCCTTTGCACTAAAAATCATCTCTTTACAATCAAAGTAGCATCCTTTGCTTTCAAAATGTAGTCTTTATGCATCCTTTGCATATAAAATACTATTTTTCCACATAAAAATGCATCCTTTGCATTAAAAATTATTTCTTTACATAAAAAGCATCCTTTGCAAAACAAATAGCATCCTTTGCACCCAAAAATGTCATCTTTTTACTAAAAATATCATTTTTAACAAGCATTCCCCTAGTCCCCAATTGGTACTTGATGCAACCTTTGGAATGGACCGGTGTAAAGATCCTATCTTTACATCGTTTCTTCCATTAAAGGTGCCACAATTTCTTTAGAAAGGGATAAACCTTGAACCTATATCTCCAATTATCACTTGAGACGAGCATGATAGCCCCAATATAAGCTCAATCATCTCAAGGTGTAGGATTAATGGGCTAAGGTCACTCCTTTCTAAAGAACCCCATTTTTGACTATAAAAGAGAGTCCTTCTCTCGATCACGCAAAGACCCAAGGTCAAATAGCGATGATCACAAGTCCAAGATGAGGACGGGATCAAAGTCCCGAACACATAAAAATCCAAGGAATCCCGAGCGACAACCAACTAAATGGTTTGTACGTCCGGAAGATAACTTGGAACATTCCCCCTCTCTTTTCAACACATGCACACAAGAAAGCACGCAAGCAAGCACGAAAAATGGAATCTAGGGAGACTTGCTACGGCAAGGCACCTTGGGTGAACGACGATCCGTTCTTCCCAAGGGGTAACTTAACCTCCGAACCCTAAAAACCTTTTTTTCAAAGTTTTGAGGAAATCAAAATGGCGTGGCGACTCCGTTTTTCAAATTAAACCGGATGTTTTCAAACTCGCGTGAATCCAAACTAAAAAAATAAAAAATAGAATTTGGGCACACATTCACATCAGCATCCTTGGTGGACAAGACAGCTTGACAAGCTACGGTGTCGTCTCGTCTTTTGTTTCTAGCTGAGGACCGATAAGTCCTCCTCTTCAGCTTCATCAGCGCCTGAGGGTCCATAATCTCCTCTTCCATCTTCTTTATTTGTTCCTTGGATAGATCTGCAAAGATGAGGAGGACAAATTAATGCAGTGACGAGGAGGATTAAATTAACAAAGCAAAATTTGCATAAGTGTCGAGAAAGAAGAAAATTACAGCCGGGAATGCCATCCTCGGCAAGACATATGTCCTTATAAAGTTTGTAAACATCACAATCAGCATGGAAAACAAGATCGGGGTGCACCCTCCGTCTGGAAATTTATACCCACTCACGACGGTGACACCAACCCGTCCAAGGGACCATGCATAATCCCTGCTTGCACGTAGTACATATAGTCGGTTTCCAAGCTCGACCAACATAGGGTGTCTAACTCGGCAAACGGCCTCAATCTCTAGATTAATTGGCCACTCCACTCCGGTCTCCACACCTGCTCGGACACACATGTTCAAGGTAGCAGCAAAGTCCCAGCCTTGTCGACTCTCCACTCTTATAACATGATTGTTCCATCCAGAGACCTTGCTCGACATGGGATAGATCAATTTGGGCTGATTAGGTTCACTCCGTATCACCAAGATCCTAGTATCCTCCTTATAACTAACAGTGAAGAAGTGATGGGAGGCAGATTGGCAAGGTTCAAAGCCTAGACTGCGGCATAATACTATGAAGCCGATGAGGAACCTCACGACATTAGCTCCTAGCATGGTCGGGACAACTTGCATGTCCTCTAGGAACTCACAAATAAAGGGGTCTAAGGGGAGACGCAGACTGAGCTAGAACTGCTTGTAGAAAAAGTGTACGTAATTCAAGGAGTACATGAAGTCCTCCATTGCCTTCTCATCTTTTTAGGGGGAACCGGGAAGGTAGCTAAGTCGGTACTCATCCCTCAACACCCCGTAGTTGGAGTGTAACTCCTCTATATTGGCTCCCCGGCTCTAATGGGTTTAGGCCTATGGGTGTATGTTCTACCTCGGTTGGACCTCCCTCGGCCTCTCCCTCGACAAAGGCGTCCACGATGCTCCCAGAAGTTGAGGGACCAGCAGAACGAGAGACACTATTCCCTCTTCCTATCATAGCTGCATGAGCACAGAAAAGCAAAGATAAAAAATTTGGCTAAGGCAAACTTAAAGACGAGGACGAGGAATCATCCCTCCCCGTCCTAATAATTAAAACCGAGGAGGGATCCTTACCCAGCAAAGGACGCTCCAAATGATCAGACTTCAAGTAACAGAGATTGATATGGTCAAGGATCTCAGTCGAACCGTGGAACAACACGATGTTTGGGGATTCAATGTCAAGTCGATCAATCCTAAACAGACTAGCATATCGCACGTCGGTAATAGGATATTGGTACCTCGTCAATATCTCCCCAATTTCATTCAGACTTAGCATCATCCATGGACCATCAATCCTTTAGTAGATCCTAAGATTTTGGGTGTGGTAGCAGTACAAAGTGAACAGTATAAACCGAGATACGAATATGGGTTTGCTCAAGCTGGGCCTAATTGAATTGGGCCATGAATATTATCTAAATAACCAAGTATCAGGGCCGAGTAGGGTCTTCCTCACATGACAAGGTGCGTTTATCTCAGCCTTATAACAACATGTTTGGGCCGGTATGCAGCAAGAGACGAGGAAACTAAAGTTCTTACCTCGGCATTCTCCAACATGACGAGGAAACTAAATCATTTACCTCGGCATATCTCCGTACCGGCCAATCTCCAAATGACGAGGAAGCGGAATCATTTACCTCGGTCTATTTGTTAAGGCCGAGGTAAAACATTTGTGTTCCTCGGCGTTCCGGTTAGCAGAACATACAGTCCTTATCAAACAAGGATTCTACAATCATTATCCAATCAGGATTATGATCACCAACATCAATTCAAGTCAAACAATGACTCCTTAACAGATATAATTCTCTTAAGATTATATCTTATCTCTTTACAAGTTCACTCCAACATGGATTCTATCAATCCATTCCTATAAATACAAGCCCCATGGCTCATTATTTGGTACGTTACTTTTTACATTGGAGAAACTCTGTCAATTTGATTTCTCTAATATCAACCGTGAACTTACTCTCACGCCGGAGGGCCTTTAGCCGGATCCGCCCCGGCTTAGTTTACGTGTTTTCTCTTATTTTCAGGCCTTGCAATCGCCGGAGCATTCAACGCTTGGATTTGGGCTGATTTGACGATTTTGGCATCATCAATTGGTTCCATTGCCGGGAAATCGATTCAAACACCCATTGTTTGGCCTGGAAAACGCTCGCTTAAAGCCAATTTTCTTGCCGAATTTGTTCTTTCTTGGAACGGAATTTTTGGATCGGTAAAGCTCTGTTCTTGAAGCCACCGGAATTCGCAAGTTGTGACCGGAGTTTACCCAGATTCCGTTGAAAGGCGTTTTTGGCGTTAAAATTCCGACCCAGTTTTTGCTTGAGTTCTTTGCGTTAGAAAAAATCACAATTGGTACATTTGTTTTTGGTTAAAATTTGCCCTAATTTTAGCCATAAATTGATTACAGTGAAATTGTGATTTTTGGAAAATTTTGCACTTAATAATCTGTTTGTGATTCATAATGGACGGACAATTCACAAGTGTTACGGTGAGGATCCCACCCAAGTGAATGGGGGAAACACCGGAACCGAGGAGCCACTGCCTCCTCCTCCTCCTCTACCTCAGACTGATGCCATTCCTCCCCTTGCCATGACTCTTCGTTCCATGGGTCAGGCAAATGCCGAGGGAGAGGGCAATGACCTTCCTCGTCCTACTCGTGCTCGTGGGAAGCAAGCGGGAAGGAAGAAAACAAAGAATGCCGACGCCGGTCAAGCGGGGAGGATCTCAACCCGTTGACCAGACGCTCTTTGTTACACAAACAAATGGAGACTTTGCAAAGGATGTATGAAACACAAGTTGCTCTTTTGCAAATGGACCCGAGATCATTCCATGGCTCCATTCATTGTGCCATCAATGGGCCCACCTTTGAGAAAGGAACAGGGAGAGCATCGGGCTCCTCCCACGAAGGCTATTTGAACTACCAATGCCGGCCCCAGGGATTCTCCTCGTCCTCGGCATACCGGTAAGCGAAGGATCACGTGGTCGACTGAGAAGCCAATTAACTCCTAGGGAAGAGGAAGTGAACTCCAGGAACCTAAGGACAAGACTCGGCTTGAATAGGCGCCTATCCCTGCTCGTCTTGCCATGACACCTAGGCGTCCCACGTCTCCTCGAGCTCGTCGACCGAGATTCTCCTCGTCCTCGTCGTTCGAGATTCTCATCGTCCTCGTCGGCCAGGACTCTCCTCGTCCTCGGCATCGAGAATTTGCTAGGCCAAGGACCCCGAGCCCTACGGGATGATACTTGGCGCACAAGACCTGGAACCAAGACGTGATAAGGCCCCCTCCAAACGTGATGGTCACCGACATGAAGCGGAGCATAGTAGGGTGAATGATCGCCCCAAAGACAAGTCAGTCAGAAGCTCCCAACGAAGCACTCGCTCAAGCAGTGAGAAGGGAATAGAAACAAAGCAATGGGAGTTTGTTGAAGCAAAGGCTGGATGATATGGAGATGGGAAAGAAATATAATGACGACGATTATGATTGGGCCACCCGTCCGTTTTCCTTGAGGATAAGCTGCTGCACCTCCCCATCCTAACCTCAAGCTCCCAAATTTCGAGAAATACAACGGAACCACGACGCCAAGGACCATGTGCAAAGTTTCGAACAAACCATGAATCTCCTCACAGCTTCTTGATGACTTGCTCTGCAAAGCTTTCGCGAGCACCTTCTCAGGAACGGCTTTGACTGGTTCCGTGAGCTCAAGAAAGGTTGCATCGATTCTTTGGAGGGCATGAGGAGAATGTTCTTAGATCATTTTGCCACGAGTGGGAAGAGGAAGATGAGACTAACCGACTTGGCCAACATCGAGCAAGGGAAGGGAGAGACCACCCTCGGCTACTACAATAGGTTAGAAAAATGGCGGACCAAGTTGAAGAAAGCCTCGGCGATAGGGAGGTCATAGTTTGCTTCAACTCTGGGTTAAAATCGGAGCCCCCTCATTTATGAACTCTCGGCCAGGGAACCTAATTCCAAGGCCGAATTGTACAAGGTGGCTTATGCCATTTCCATGGCTAAAGACAAGACAAAGAAAAGGGGAGCGACAAGACGGAACTGAAGCAACTAACCCCGACGGAATGACAACGGGAACGGCGAGGGTTCCAAAGGAAAGAATAGAACGAGAAGCAGCGAGAAGTTGGAGTTCACCCCTCTTACAAAGCCCATCTACGAAATCATGCGGCTAGTAAACCTTCCTCCACCTCGTCCAGTAGTGATCACCCAAAATATCCCCGCAACAAGAACAAATCTTTGTGATTTTCACAAGGACAACGGGCACACCAGCGATGGTTCTTTGGGCCCTTAAGAAGATAATCCAACAATGGGTTGACGAGGGAAAGTTAGACCGTTATGTCATGAAGAAAGATGGCAAGCGAGCGGAAGCAAGAGGAGAGTGAAGATGACTCCAAGAGTGAGGATGAAGATCGAAGGCCTCCTAGGGCTAAACTACATGTGATCCGTGAAGAGGTGACCTCCACCCAAAGCTAAGGGACCGGATCCACGAGCTAAGCAAAGTATACCATGTCCTGCTTGGATCCATAAAGCGGAAGAAGTCATTAGTTTTTCTCCGAATGAGTTGGCGGGAAGTCGAGCGGCTCGTGGCAGCCCTTGGTCATCAAGGGTCGAATTGACAATGTTGAATCCGAAAGACTTCTTGTTGACACGGGGGCCTCCGTGACATCCTATACTATTCGGCCTTCCAACAAATGGGGTTGAAAGACAACGTGTTAGAGCCATATCATGGAAGGCTTGAAGGATTTACCAACCGTAAGGTTGGAGCAAAGGGAACCGTAGAACTAGAACTTCGAAGTCGGCGATCATCCCTTCCGAGCCAAAGCTCTTTGTCACTTTTATAGTCATGGACTTGACTAGTGACTATCATGCGATTATAGGCATTCCAAGTCAAGCCAAACTTGGGATGGTGGCCTCCCTTCCTCACCAGCGAGTTAAATTTCCCACTCGTGCTGGCATTGGATGCGTGAGGGCAACCCCCAAAGATTTCTTGGAACATGTTGTCAAGAGCGGAAAAAGTCAAAAAGCGTGGAGATAGATACGCCAGGAGAACATCAAGATCTCCAAATCACGAGAAGACCACCGAAATTAGCTCTAGAATGAGCTATATCCGCGAAGTATGGGAAAGTGAGGAAGAGGAACCTATGGTCCTAGAAATTGTGGATGACCAAGGCGTAACTCTACCCATTGGAAGAAGAGCCTATGGTCCTAGAAGCTGCGGATGACCAAGGCGTAGATCCACATGTACCTATGTCGAAGAGGCACCTATGGTCCTAGAAGCTGTGGATGACCAAGGCATAGTTCTACCCATCTCCAGGAAGACCCCATTCTG
Organism: Adenophora triphylla var. japonica; assembly: GCA_022495995.1. Classification (NCBI taxonomy): domain Eukaryota; kingdom Viridiplantae; phylum Streptophyta; class Magnoliopsida; order Asterales; family Campanulaceae; genus Adenophora; species Adenophora triphylla. Next base: position 131,735 of record JAFEMH010003431.1, read on the forward strand.
CGTCAATGACCCAGAACTCGGGGGCCAACCATGACTCGGGGAAGAACGATCTTCCGAGACATTGATAAACTTATGGAGGAAGAAGGCCTCAATGTAAACGACAATGAAGGGAGGAGAATCGAGAGAGATCATCATCGAATCCACTGGAATTTCGAGATGGACCGAGAAATGAAGCTTGTAGATGAGCTAGAAGAGGTAGTCATTAATCTGACTATCTGAACAAAAAATCAAGCTAGGAGGCCGGCTATCACGGGAAGAGAAAGAAAGAATCATATCCCTCTTGAAAAACGGTCTCGACGTCTTTGCTTGGAGAGTCGAAGACATGAGGGGATCAATGAAGAAGTAGCCCTCCACCGCTTAGAAGTTGATCCTTTAGCGAAGACCATCTCCCGGACGAGGAGAAATTTTGCAAGGGACAAGGAGGAAGCTATAAAAGAAGAGGTGCGAAGTTACTCGGCGCCGGAATAATTCGCGAAGTCAAATACCCCGTTTGGTTGGCTAATGTCGTTATGGTGAAGAAGCAAAATGGGAAATGGCGTATGTGCATAGACTTTCTTGATCTAAACAAAGCTGCCCCAAGGGCGGCTATCCTCTCCCCAGAATCGACAAGTTGGTTGACTCCATTTCTGGGCACCAAACTCTCGGCTTCTTAGATGCCTACTCGGGCGATCATCGGATAAAAATGGCGAAAGAGGACATCGAGAAGGCGCCTTCCAAACACACAGTGGGAATTTACGCTACATAATGATGCCTTTTGGGCTCAAGAATGCTTTGGTGCCACTTACCAACGGATGGTAAATCAAGTTTTTGCAAGTCGAGATAGGTAGAAACATGGAAGCTTATATTGATGACATGGTCATAAAGACCAAGGAAGGCAGCCACGTTCTGACCTAGAAGAGACCATTCACAACCTCCGAGCAAACAACATGAAGTGAATCCAAGCAAGTGCGTGTTCGGAGTTGCGCGAGGAAATTCCTAGGCTTCATGGTTTCCCAAAGGGGATTGAAGCAAACCCGAGAGAAAATCAAGGCGCTCGTTGACATGAAGGAACCTACCAACATCAAGGAGGTCCAGAGACTTAATGGAAGAATTGCGGCCCTTGGAAGATTCATCGCCAAATCCGCCGAAAAGTCATTGCCTTTCTTCAAGGTATTGAAGGGTACCAAGAGCTTCTCCTGGACTCCTGAATGCTCGGAAGCATTCCTCCGGTTGAAGGAGTACTTGGGTTCCCCTCCCTTGCTTATGGTCCAGGCTACCGGTGAGATGCTATACGTCTTCCTAGCCCCGATCATCTTTGTCGCACTGTCTTAGTTCGAAAGGATGAAGGAATTCGGAAGCCCGTCTACTATGTCTCTAAGGCCTTTGTCCGATGTAGAAAGCGAGATATTTCAATGTGGAGAAGATAGCATACGCACTAGTCATTGCTTCAAGGAAGGCTGCGTGCATATTTTACGCACGTCCTATCACCGTCTACACCAACGAACCATTGAAGAAAATCCTTCACAAGTTGGACGGCTCGGGGCGTCTCCTTAATTGGTCAATCGCTCTAACGGAGTTTGATATCACTTACCAACCAAGGAAGACCCTCTTAGCACAGCCTTTGGTTGACTTCATGGTCGAGGCGCCTTTATGGGTGAGCATCTCCCCACCTCCGGAAGCAAAACGCGCCGGAGGAAAAGACTCTCCCATTGAACTCCCATCCAAGCTGTTGGATCCCACGTATACGGACGGATCGGCTACCAAGGAAAGAAGCGGAGCTGGAGTTGTACTAGCAAGCCCGAAGGAGAATATACTATGCAAGATGCCATCCGCTTCAAGTTTCTGCCTCTAACAACCAAGCCGAATACGAGGCTCTCATATTTGGCATTGAGTTGGCCTCCTTCTATGGAGCAACTAAGGTGGCTGCTTTACGTGACTCCCGACTTGTTGTCAAACAAGTAAAGGGAGAATATAACACTCAAGATGTCACCCTTGCCAAGTATAGAGACCTGGTCCTAGATATGACGAAGAAAATGGAATTTTTCGAGCTCAAGCGAATAGGAAGGGAAGACAACCAAGTCGCGGACGTTCTCTCCAAACTAGCCACCATGGACGTGTCTCCTTCGGAGACCAACCCATATGTAGTTTATGCCGAGGAACACTGCGTATGAAAGATTACAAGTCATGCTTACGGGACGAGGAAGAGAGATGCTTTGGATCGATGACTACATCGAATACATTGAGAAGGAGAAACTCCCGAAGATGATGCTCGAGCCAAGCTTATCAAGAAGAGGTCTCCAAGATTCGTGGTGATGAACGGAGTCCTCTACCGAAGATCTTTCACGAAGCCCACTGCTAAGGTGTGTCTATCCCAAGGAAGCGAGAACCTCTGGCGGAAGTACATGAAGGTGTTTGCGGCGGACACCCGGGGCAGAACCTTAGGCGACAAAATCATATCGCTAGGTTACTACTGCGGCCAAACCTAAGGGAAGACGCGCACGCCTATGTTCGAAAATGTGACAAATGCCAAAGGTTCTCTAACATTCCAAGACTACTGCGGTCGAGCAAACACTCGTAATACCTACGTGGCCATTTGATATGTGGGGGATCGACCTCATTGGACCACTTCCCACCCGCCCGTGGTAATTGCAAGTACGTGATAGTAGGCTGTTGATTACTTCTCCAAGTGGATAGAAGCCAAGGCATTGGCCAAGATAACGGAAGAGAACGCGATCAACTTTGTCCATGACAACATCGGTGCAGATTTGGCCTTCCACATACAATTGTTTCGACCATGGACTCCAATTCTCCACGGCATTTACAACGAGGGTGGGGAGAGTCAAAGTACGCCATGCAAAATCTTCGGTTAGCGGACCCCGAGGCAACGGTCAAGCGAAGGCGCCAACAAGCTGGTCCTAACCGCCCTCACCAAGAATCTTGAAGGTCGCGAGGGTAGATGGTTGGACGAACTTCCCCTAGCTTTATGGGGCATTCGCACAACCACCGGGGGCCAACCGGGAAACCCCATTCGCACTAACCTTCGGTTACGAGGCTATGGCACCAGCGAGAGATGGCCATCCCTACGGTAAGGAACTCCCATTATGACGAGCAAGTCAACAAGGTCAATAGGCTCCTAGACTGGACACGATAGATGAAAACGACTAGGCTGCGCAGATGAGGATGGTGAATTACAAGCAAAGGACCAAGGCATATCACGACAAGAGGGTCATCAAAAGAGTATTCCAAGTTGGCGATTGGGTACTTAGAAAGATCGAAGCCAGCGGTCGGAAGGCGAACAGGAACAAGCTCTCCCCAAATTGGGAAGGTCCCTCTATCATCACTCAAGTCATCCGAGAAGGGACCTACAGATTGAGGACCAAGGAGGGGAAGGATCTCAAGCATCCGTGGCATTCCGACAACCTTAGAAAATATTATCACTAGTCTAGTTTATTTTGCAATAGATTAGCTCTTTATTCTCTGTATTTTATTTTCGGTCTTTTGTTTTCTCTTTGTCTTTTTAGTTGATAGGATTGCAGTTCTATGTAATCGCATTTCGGTTCTACGAAAGCGGTTTCTTCCAACATATAAAGCAACTATCAACTCTTCACCCCGGCCAGGAAGATGAGGACATTACTGCCGACTCTCCGATACACAACAGCCAAGACCAAGGATCCTCTTTGGCCTGATGGCTTACCAACAGCCAAGACCAAGGGTCTCCCTTGGCCTGATGGCTTACCAACAGCCAAGACCAAGGGTCCCCCTTGGCCTGATGGCTTACACAACTGCCAAGACCAAGGATCTTCCTTGGCCTGATGGCTTAATAACTGCCAAGACCAAGGATCCTCCTTGGCCTGATGGCTTACCAACAGCCAAGACCAAGGGTCCCCCTTGGCCTGATGGCTTACACACCTGCCAAGACCAAGGGACCACCTTGGCCTGATGGCTTACAACACATCCTGTCAAGGGTCCACCTTGACTCAGGATACCAAGCAGCCAAGACCAAGGAACCTCCTTGGCCTGATGGCTTACAACACTTCCAGTCAAGGGTCCACCTTGACTTAGGAGACTAACAGCCAAGACCGAGGACTTTCCTCGGCCTAATGGCTTGACAAACCTCCTACCATGAGTCTACTCTGATTCAGGATTACAACACTTTACAGCCAAGGAGACCCTCCTCGGCCTAAATAACTAAAGAGCATAGTTAAAGCCGAGGAGTATTTCCTCGGTCTAACCACTTTGCCCAACATCTGGGAGCAAGGAACCTTCCTTGGATCCTGACTTCTTAAGTCTAGTGCCTCGGCCTAGCATACAAAAATATGAGCAATGGAAATAACACGAATCATAACAAGGATTTTCATTGATATTCAAAAAAATTACAAAAGCCCTACCATCTATTACAAAAAACAAAGGAAAAAAGCTATCCTAAGTTTGGTGCACGTCGTCAAAAGGCTTGTCCAGCCAGTCTTCAGTGATAGTGCCGGGGGGAGGAAGGACCGTTTGTTCAGTGAAGGCATTATTTTCCTCGGTCCCTCCTTCCACCTCGGCTTCTATGTCCTCGGGCTCTTCGGCGTCTTGGATCGCCTCCACCAGGTCTTTAATATTGCCGGGGACAACAGAGGCCGGCCTCCACACTTCCCTGCAAGCATGAGCATCCTTGGCAGCCATCAGCTCCAAGTTGCTTTCAGAATAGGGGACCAAGTGATGGAGAGCCCTGACTTCCTCGGCATATTGATCCCTGCAAATTAGCTGGGCAACCTTATTAATGTCCAGACCGGTGGAAGGATCAGCCAAAATGCTCCGGGCCAAATGGAGATAGCCATCTTCAAACATGGTGGCCGTTTGCTCGTCCACGGCCTCTCTGAAGGCCGAGCTGGCCATCATCAGTTCCTTGAAAGCCGAGCTCTCCTTGAACCGAGCTACGGCCTCTTCCTCCCTAGCTGGGAGGGTAGCTTCCAATCCCCGGCATTTGGCCTCAGCTTCATCGGCCTTGGTCTGAAGCTCGGCCTTATCAGCCTTTGCCTGGGCAAGCTCTTCATTTTTAAGCCGGAGATGTTCCTCGGCCTTTGCCTTTTCTTCCTCGGCCCTTTTTACCTCGGCCTCAACCTTGGCCTTGGCCGCAGCAAGCTCAGCATCCTTGGCCTCTAAAAGCTTAGCCAAGGAAGACTTGTCTTTTTCGCTCTTTGCTTGAGCTGCCTTAGCCTCATTCAGACGCCTTGTCTTCTTCTTGGCTAGAACATTCTCGTACGCCGTGACAGAAGCCAACTGAAAGATAAATCATTATTAGAAAGGCAAAACCAATATCAAAGACAATAACCCAGAAAGGGATTAACATTTACCTCGGCGATCAAGAGTCCCTTATGGCGAGCAAGGTGTCCTCGTTGGGAGCCTCTTTACAGAATGCCTCGTAGGCATCCTCGTCCATAGCCCTTTGAATAGGAGCTCGGCCCAATCTCACTAAGGGTCCCTCCCTTGCCAACAGGGGGAGTCCCCTAAGACGGGGAATGCCGAGGGACATACTCTTGGCCAGCTCGTCGGCCTCCTCAACAGTCTTGATAGTTTGGACGGTTAGAGGAGGGGGAGCATCAACATTGGGGGCTGCACTGACGCTTGCCCTTTTAGCCGCAGGCTCCTCGGCGCTAACGGTTGGCGTTCTCTTGGAGCCTGATCTCCTTTGGACGAGGTTAGTTTCCTCGGTTGCCTCTTCCTCGGCATCAACATGGAGGCTATGCCCCTCTGCAGTTGATGGATTGGTTTGATTGTCAGCCGCCGGTTCCTCGGCATTCACTTCCCCGTGCAATTTAAGGGGAAGGGGTTGGTCATTCTGAACATTGAGGACGAGGTTACGTGCATTAGCATCCTCCCTCCTTTCTGTCAAGGCAGCCTTCTTGCTCAGCCTCCTCTTCCTCTTCACTAGCTCTTGGGGACTAAGTCTCTCCATGGCTATAGTTTCTTCTTCCTCGGCGGTGAGATCTGCAAGGACGAGGAAAGAGTTAAATACGGACAGAGGTAACAAGCATTTGAAAAGTACCAAGTAAAAAAGAAACATTTACGTCCAACTATGTCGACAGCTTTCAAACATTGGTCCCGGGGACGTTCAGTCTTGCATGTAATGCAATCCTCATGGAACACTAAGCCGGGGTGAATCGTCCAGTCATTGAAGCGTCTCCCCCTCTTTACGGTGACAAGGGGAGATACCCCATCCTTTTTCCCCGGCATTAAACCCGCTTGAATGTAATAATGGTCCGAGGACTCAATCACTGACCAATCAAGGACTCCCACCTCGGCAAATTCCTCTAGGCGTTTAATCAAGTCCTTGGTCCATTCATATTGTTGGACGGGGAACGAAGAAGTTGGACCTTTACAAGGAGACTGGAACTCCCATCCTTGGCGGCTCTCCACCCTAATAACGTGGTTATCCCAACCAGCAACTTTGCTAGACATTGGGAGGAGCAACTTTGGTTTCTTAGACGCACTCTTGATGACGAGGAGCCAGCTCTCCTTGACGAATTGGACATGGTAGAAATGCCTAAAGGCTCCCATGGTTGGCTCATACCCTAAGCTACGGCAAAGGATGATGAAGCTGACAAGGACCCGGGTACCATTGGCTCCTAGCATGGCCGGCACCGCCCTCACGTCGTCCAGAAATTCGCAGATGAAAGGATCCAGTGGAAGACGAATTCCTTGTTGGAATTGTTTGAAGTAGAAGTGGACAAAGTCTTGGTTATAGTAAAAGTCGTCCTCTTCCTTTTTTGTCTTCAGCTCCATGTGGCCCATATAAGTTAGCCTGTACTCAGCTTTGTCTACCCCGTACTTGGAGTATAGCTTTTCCAGCATGGGATCCCCGGCTCTTGGGGTCCTCTCTTGCCTTTGTCCTAATCCTTGGCCTCCTCGTCCTCGGCCTCCTCTTCTTCGGGCCAAACGGCCATCAGTTTGTGCTTCATCCATGAAAGCATCAACTATCTGAGTAGACGAGGAGGGTTCTCCTTCTCTTCCCGTCATATCTGCATAAAGACGAGGAGACAAAATTAGTGACCTCGTCCATGGCCCGATTTAGGACGGGGAAGGGAGATTCCCTCCTCGTCATTTAATAAGGCCGAGGAGGGAGCCGTACCTCTCGGCGCTCACGCATTTCGCGATCAGAGGCCGGGTAGAACAGATCGATGTGCTCCATCATCTCAGCCCTATCATCAAAAACTATAATGTTGGGTGAACCAGACTCAATCCTATCTATTCTTGTGGAGTCAGGGTATTGGAGGAATAGACGAGTTCGACCATAACCTCTTAACTGCTTGCTTACATCATCCAGAGTGAGCATCAACCATGGACCTCTCTCTCTACGATAGACCCTCAAATTTCCAGTATGATATCCATAACGGAATCGGGGAGAATGGTCCCAAGATCGAGCCATTTCTAAGGGGAATCAAAAATAAAAGGGGGAGTTCATTCAATATTCAAGAAAGTCCATATAAAATACAATGAAAATCAAAAAGTTTGAAGTTTTTTGAATTGATGAAGAAAAGCTTCATTCTTTAACAATGGAGGTTTGCCAGTTCTTGGTGTGTTCAAGATTCTTCCCAACAAACCCTAAGAAGATGGAAATCAGATTCAAAATGCACAAAAGGGGATAAATTTCATACCTGAGTTTGAAGAGGTTGATGGAATCACAACAGAAAGCTAGCTCGCCGGAAACTGGGTCGAACAAGATCAAGGTCGCCGGAATTACTGTCGCCTGAACCTTGGTAGTTGCTCTCGAGTATTTGGGGTTTGTAAAGAGTAAAATGAGAAAGATTTAGCTTTTTATACCCCTCAATCGGGTTAAACCCATGGGTAAAGTAAACATTCCGGGTCGGGCGCCCCAAGAATTAAATGCGAATTGACGGTTTCAAGGCGTGACAAGACTGGGGGGCCCCAGAATGGCAACCGTCAGTTATATGAAGCGACGCCGAGGACACGTGTCAAAACCGTTCGTATTCCATCCATATGACGAGGACGAGATGACTTTCTACTCGTCCTAATCCGAGCTAGAAAGTCGGGGGCCACTGAACAGTATAAACCGAGATACGAATATGGGTTTGCTCAAGCTGGGCCTAATTGAATTGGGCCATGAATATTATCTAAATAACCAAGTATCAGGGCCGAGTAGGGTCTTCCTCACATGACAAGGAGCGTTTATCTCAGCCTTATAACAACATGTTTGGGCCGGTATGCAGCAAGAGACGAGGAAACTAAAGTTCTTACCTCGGCATTCTCCAACATGACGAGGAAACTAAATCATTTACCTCGGCATATCTCCGTACCGGCCAATCTCCAAATGACGAGGAAGCGGAATCATTTACCTCGGTCTATTTGTTAAGGCCGAGGTAAAACATTTGTGTTCCTCGGCGTTCCGGTTAGCAGAACATACAGTCCTTATCAAACAAGGATTCTACAATCATTATCCAATCAGGATTATGATCACCAACATCAATTCAAGTCAAACAATGACTCCTTAACAGATATAATTCTCTTAAGATTATATCTTATCTCCTTACAAGTTCACTCCAACATGGATTCTATCAATCCATTCCTATAAATACAAGCCCCATGGCTCATTATTTGGTACGTTACTTTTTATATTGGAGAAACTCTGTCAATTTGATTTCTCTAATATCAACCGTGAACTTACTCTCACGCCGGAGGGCCTTTAGCCGGATCTGCCCCGGCTTAGTTTACGTGTTTTCTCTTATTTTCAGGCCTTGCAATCGTCGGAGCATTCAACGCTTGGATTTGGGCTGATTTGACGATTTTGGCATCATCACAAAGCATTTGGGTTACTTCTCCAGGTACGGGCCATGACTATGACGAGGAAAGCACAAAGGTTGGATCAAGAAAAGCTTCAAGAAGGTGTAACAATGGCGGATTCAAGAAGAACCCAACAAGAACAAGAAACCCAGAAATTTGCAAGAAATAAGGAGATTGAGAAGGAATTATACCTGACTTGATGAATGTTGATGAGAAATACACACGAAATCAAGCACCACAACTCCAGAAATCAACGAAAGCAAGAACACGATTTGCAGTTTTTCAACCTTATACGCCTCTCTCAAACTTGAGCAATGATAAAAGAGTACAAATGGAAAAGATTTTGCTTTTTATACTCGGATCTGAAATGGGTATGGGTCGAAACCCGAGTTAAGGCGCCGTCATCATCTCCACATTTAATGTTCTAGAGTGTTCCCAAGTCGAATGTCCAAACCTCGTAAATCGCACCCATTATTGTCTAAATAATCGGCGGATAATGGGACGCCTCATGATTCATAAAAAACCCGTTCGTATCCGTTTAAGCCGAGGTCGAGCATCACTTCCTCCTCAGAAAGGCCGAGCTAGGAAGTCGGGGGTCACTGAACGGTATAAACCGAGGTACGAACGTGGGTCATGAACGAGCAAGTCCCAATGGATTAGGCCCAAAATATAATCCATACAAGTATCAAATACGACAAAGGGAGTGGGCTTTTCCTACCTTTGCTCATCGTGCCTCCTCGTAATTCCCACTATGTTGAACTAGAAATAGCAGAGCGTATAATGACTAAGGCACAAAATTCTTGTATGTCGACAAGGCACACTCTCATATGTTGAGAAAGACATCTATCAAGGTCGACCTGGGCCTCACTAAAGGACGAGGAGCACATCCTCGGTCATTAACAATGCAAGAAAATGAGCTTCTCTATCCTTGCTCTCCTCTCTTCTTCGTCACTCATTCGGGCCGACAAGCATAACAAGCCGAGGAGTATGCCTCCTAGGCATACAGATAAAATGCAATACTTATACTAGTTAAACAATGATTGTGGAAAGTTATAATCACAGTAGGATTATAATACTCCTCACACACAACTTTCTAATCAAAGATATACTCTACACCCCTATACCTATAAATACAAGATATAATTCATATATTTTGGTAATGAATCTTTTGAATTTGAACTAGTGTCAATTGATTTGCTCTCTATATCATCCAAATACTTACTATCACGCTGGAGGGCCTTAGACGGTGAAGCTCCGGCTTAGTTTACGTATTTGTTTATCTTTTTTAGGATATTCAAACATATAGGATAAAACATGCCGCTGAATTTGGGATGATCTGAATGTTTCTGGCATCATTATAATCTATTATAAGATTTGCATTTTAAAATATGCTAAAAATTGTACTCCCTCCGTTCCACAATAATCCGTAAAAAGATTTTTTTGGGCGTCCCACAATAATCTGCACTTTTCCAAAATGGAAATGGGACCCACTTCTCTCTACTCACAACACTTTTTAAATTTACTATTCTCTCCACTCATTCTCTCTCTTATTTTACTTTTACACTCACAACACATTACCTTTATCACTTTTTACCTTAATCTCCGTGTCGGGCCAAAAAGTGTATAGAATTGTGGGATGGAGGGAGTATTTAGTACTCCCTCCGTCCCAAAATGTTTGTCCAATTTGACTTTTTTTGTTGAACTTTGACCACAAATTTATGAGAGATTAATCATGTTCATAAAATTCTAAAAATTGTTGTTGATAATATTATTAATTGTGAATCAATAGGAATTTTTAGAATTTCATGAACATAATTAAATTGTTATATATTTGTGGTTGTAGCGTTGTGAGAAAATTTCATCTTTTCATCTTTTTGAGTCGCCACCTATATTATTCGTTTGGAAACATAGGAAAACCATTTTGAAAGAGATTTGGGTTCGGGGCTTAGGTTATGAAATGGGTAGGTTTAGAAGGCATCCATTTCACCCAATCCGGAGATCGGTCTTGCTAAAGAAAAGAGAGGTTTTCAATCTTTTTAATAAAATAATTAAAGAAAAACAAGTAAACCCTAATCAATTTCTTGATTAGGAATGTCGGATTGTATGCTTCGAGATCGCCTTCATTGACTGAAGGGACTCTAGGGTAATCCTTTTGATGGGATTACACTACTCTAAAATCAATAGAGAGGTTGAGAAGAGAAACGAAAGTTTAAAGGATGATTACCTTTTTGAGGAGAGATTCGGACAGAGTTTCGACTCAAGTTTAGAGTCGAACCTTGATACGGATAGAGCTTCGCCTCGATCCTTGATTTGGATCTTGATGTGGATGGAGCTTCGCCTTATTCCCTTGATTCGGGCTTCGATGTTTGTTAATCAACAAGGTTGACGAACAAACTTTAGGAGTTGTTTGTGAGTGATTTGAAGGAGTCTTTCGTGGAAAGAAACCAACAAATTGTGTGTGTTGTGTGTGTTCTTGATCAAGGATCAGAATTGTCGACCTCTGAAACACTGGAAGTCATCCAGTATTTATAGGAGGTTGGAGAGGTGAAGGTGGAGAGGGAAATTACCCTAGGAAGGTTCCGAACTCGGTTCGATTGGATACCCGAATTGATAAGGTTTTATCCAAAAGAGAGTTTGAAACGGAGAAGGAGAGTGATTTCGCATATCCTGTCGAGGGATATCTCGCGCGAGATATGATATCTCGTGCGAGATAACTAGTCTGATGACTATTTTGTCCTCTTCAGTTGTTCCGTTAGTCAGTTAGGTCCAAAACTAACGAGGTTAGTTAGAAACTTAACGAAACATGACGAAACTGATATGCTTTCATCAAAACATAAAAGAGAGATGAAGAGTAGTGTAATCATGTAATTATGGGTTCAGAATGGGGTGTCTATAGAGCCCCTCGGCGACAGGTCTTATGAAAGAAGAAGTGTCGTCGATAGAAAAGACATCATTCTGAACACTGGGATGGTCGTGCCGCACGGCTGCCTACGTATCTCTATCGGAGAATCAGACCAGAACGTAGTTCGACTCCAAAACACAAAAAGGTTGCTTTAGGTATTTTGAAAATCATTTTTTTTTTGAAAATCGATGAGATTTTATTTTTGAAAAGGCAAATCCATACTGAGGAATCAAATCATGACCCAATTCTGAATATACCTGTCCGTCTGAAGATTCGCCTGCTTGGGCTCCGAACCTGCGGGGAAAGATGTTAGAAAACAAAGGTTTTACCTGTCCGGTCCTTTGCATTCTGTTGGGTTTTCTTTTGAGACTGAAGTGAGGTGACGATCCTGGAGATTCAGGACCGAGCTTTTATTGAGGTGACGATCCTGGCGATTCGGGACCGAGCTTTTTGTTGAGTAGTACTCGACATACTACTTGTAGATGCTTGACACACCTACTTGTTGACGATCCACCTGTCTGGGCGCTGAATCGGGCTCTTGATGGTGAGTACTTGACATACTTACCCTAGATGCTTGACACATATATTTGATGACGATCCACCTGTAAGGGCGCTGAATCGGGCTTTTTTGTTGGTGAGTACTTGACATACTTACCCTAGATGCTTGACGCATCTTAGATGTTTGACACACCTAATTGTTGACGATCCACCTGTCTGGGCGTTGAATCGGGCTTTTTGTTGAATATGCTTGACGCATGGCACTTGACGTGATGGATGCTTGACGCGATGATTGCTTGACGCGATGGTTTCTTGACGCAATGGTTGCTTGACGCGATGGTTGCTTGACGCAATGGTTGCTTGACGCAATGGATGCTTGACGCAATGGATGCTTGACGCTTTAAGAGATGCTCGACGCACTTAATTGGATACATTGACATATGGGGAGGTAGATGGAATCCAAACACTCAACATGTTTGATCTAATTTTTGAAAGTAGGCACTTGACGTGCCTTACGCATTTTAATTCCTGCAAGAGGGTTAGTGAAAGTATTTGCATAGCAACATGTATTCACTTAAGCATTTGTTTGTTCAAGACGATCAATGTGCACTCGACTCCAAGAATCATCGGGGAGAATGAGTTTTATTATGTGAGAATTGAGAATCGTTTGTGATTTAGATTTTGGTTTAGAAGACCAACTCGTGAGGTTCATCTAAAGATCGAATGAGACAATCGTCTAATAGGATTCCGTTGAGATAACCCAAGTTCAACACTAAGGTTCAGGATACTTCAAGGATTTTTCATTGTCGTAGGACTTTTTTTCATCGTCAAGCCCCTAAGTTTCTCATGTGATGATCATTGACTGAACAAGGTCTAAACCACTCCAATGGCTTTTGCTATGTAGAACTTATGTTGTCCAATCCAAAGCACGTATTTTCCAAGGCTTCTCTTGACACCAAGCCCCAAGACTTCTTGTATGTTGTAGATAACTTCGTGAACAGGCTTGTGAGGCTGCGTGAATTGAAGAAGGATCCCCTCCTTTTTCCCTTTGAATTTTTTTTTCTTAGTGACGCACCCTGTTTTTTGCCTAGACCGCCCTTTCAGGTTTTCAGTCTAGCGGGCATCTCTTTTGCGTCTTTTGTTTTTGTGCTCTAACTTTTGCCTAGGCCGCTCTTTACGAGTTTTCAACCTAGCGAGCTATTCTCTTTTTTTTTTTTTTTTGAAAAGTATGTGTACTCGAAGGTGACTCAGTTGGAAGAATCTCATTAAGGAAAAAGATGAGATCTCAAGTTTAGTTGAGGAGAGACGGACTCTATTTTTTTTGAAGATGATCCAAGCATTGACTCTTTTGGGGAGTGTATTCTCTAATGATGAGAGTGAGAAACGAAGAGGAAAGCCCCTAATGCAGATTTGATTACTCTCGAGAGTTTGAGTAGGGATTGACTGGGGGAGGAAAGGTTAGGAAGCCCCAGTTTTGATGCTTGGATTTCAAGAGTGTGTATGAGAATGGCTAAGAGGAAGCCCCTAGACTCAACAAAGAACGCTATATGGCTCAAAGGTCTAGAAAAGTTGCTCTACTTTTAATGGACCTTGTATCATCTAGAAATTTCTTAACGAATTTGAAAAGAAAGCCAATCATTAGTATGAATTAAGGCTAAACATTTCTCTTTATGGATTGATGTTGAAAGTCTTCTTCATTTGCGTTGCCATTCGGGCTTCATTGTAAGAGGATGTTGAGGGATCCTCTTTTCTTCATTGATATCACTTGACTCTTCTTCTTTGCGGGAGAGTCCTTCTTGCCTTTGTTGAAATTTCATCCTTGTTGTGGGGCGATGAAGGCTTGAGAGTTTTTCTCTCTTTTTTTTTTTTTTTTTTTTTTTTTTTTTTTGCCTAGGACGATTTGAGGAGTTTCGACCTAGCGAGCTTTTTATTTTTGTACTCTCAAAGCCTTGAATTGAGTAGCCCCACTTTTCTTGGGATGAATGCTGATAGCAGCGCCTTTGGCTTCCTTCGTTTGTTGATCTTCAACTTTCAACATGAGTAATGTTTAGCCTTAAACCTTCTAAGGATACTTTTCATTTCAAACTTGTTTAGAAGCTTCTATCTTTCGTGATGATTTAAGGAATGAGGGTCCACTATTCGACATAGATCAAATGATACTCATAAAGAAAAACAACTTTTGGGAAAGTGTTTAGGGTAAAGAGATAACTTTTATTGATAAGGAAATTCGAAACAGACTCGATAGTTTACTTGACACAAACTAGAGAGGATAGAGATGTAATAGAAAGACAGAACGACTCTTCGAGAACATACTAGGAAATTTACCTAATCTATGTTTTTTTTTCTTCTTTTCTTTTTTTTTTTCAAAGGAAAAAGGGAGAGGACAATCGGAGCCCCAAGGTGGTGATGCTTCAGTTGATCTTGCCGGCTTCATACAAGTCTTGGATGGCATCCCTCAAATTGTAGCAATTGTTGGTGTCATGACCACTAAACTGATGGTACTCGCAAAATTTGTCGTGGTCCCAATCTTCCCTCATTTTCTTAGGATGATAGTCTTCCATTGGCTTCAGTTTTCCTTGGCCTACTAGATCATCGAACATTTCCTTAAGAGTAGCCCCACCAAAATCATGATAGGTACGACCGGTGCTCCCCTTTGTTGGACAATTCTCCTTTTCTGAATTCTTTCTAAGAAGGATAAATTCATCAACTCTAAGGCCCGATTTATGGAGTTCGAGGAAACTAGGGAAGTAATTGCCGGCAAGCTTCTCTTGGTATTCTTCGCGGAGGCATTGAATTAGGATATGAATTTGTTCGTCTAGGCTTGGCCTATCAACGATTTCAATCAGTTTGGTCCTCCATCTTTTGACAAAGTCTGCGAATGACTCATTTTGTTGTTGCTTAGTTTGCTCGAGGTCCCTTCTAGTAGTGCGGTAGGTAGTGTTGTCCTCAAATTGTTCTTGGAAGGCACGACTGGCGAGTGGCCAATCAAGCCTTGTGGAGAGTGGAAGAGTCATGTACCAATCTCTAGCGGCACCATCAAGGGTTTGAGGGAAGCATTGAACTAGCAAGTTGTCATCGACACCCATAGGTAGCATGGCCCAAGAGTAGGTTTCCAAATGAGATTTAGGGCAAGTAGAACCATTGAATTTTGCAATGTCGGGTGTCTTGTACTTTCTAGGAAGCTTTGTCATGGATTGACGAAGGGTGTCATAGTCGATAGAGAGCGAGGCTCCCTTGCTCACATCGAGGGATGCAAGTTTCTTTTCTAGCATTGCCATGGTAAGGGGTTCGTCCTTGCTTTCCCTTTTTCTTTCTTTCTTGGGAGCATAACTCTCATTGTCAGAGGAGGAAGATGACGAGCTAGACTCGTATCTCTTTTTCTTGCTCTTGTTTTGGCGACGATTCTTAGCCTTTTTGGTGTATGATTCCTCATCATCAGAAGAGGTCCCATTCTCTTTCTTCTTTGAGCTTAATTCGGCCAATTGTAGTTTCATGGCTTGGAGTTCGTCAACCATGGCTTTCATTTCTCCGGCTTGGATTCTCCTTTCAAGTTCTAATTTGGCCTCCATTTCATCGGCTTGGGCTTGTAGCATTTCTTCATATCGAATCCTTTGATCCTCAATTTCCTTCCTGAGTGCTTCGGAATTCATCGTGTTGGAAAGAAATTGAGTCGTTACCGTTGAAGAGGTAAGGGGGCTTGACGACCTTAGAGATGAACTCGAGATATCCTAACGAAACGTCTTTTCGAATATTAGCCCCAAATGATCCTAGATGGAGAAAAGGATGATGGTTAAAATTACCTCACGAGTGATTTTTTGAAGTTTTTATTTTTATTAGAGACGGAGTTTTGACTCAAGGAGGGAGCGCACATCGATCATCAATTACAAACACAGATTCTGCAAATAAAATCTCGCGCGAGACGAGGTAATCTCGTACGAGATAACCATCCGGAAAGATGGATTTTTCCTCATTTTATTTCCTAGATTCATGGTCGGACGGACGAAGATCCGTTTTCTATCTAGCATCCTAGGTAAATCTTACAGGTATACGTAATTCAAACCAAACCTAGGGACTCAGTAATTAACCATTCTTTTGTAAAATAAAGCCACGTAAAATTGACCGGAAGGATTTTTTTTCTTTAAAGGGACTTCCGAAAGGGTCATTCCGAAGGGACGTTTCCGAAGGGACTTTTTCTTTTTCCGAAGGGACTTTTCCGAATCCTTTCTCGATAGTCAATTTTACATTAACTTTATTTTGGTCAAAGACAAGAAAGATTACCAAGTCAAAACCGACCGGTCACGGAGTGTTCTTAGAAAGACAATCTACATAAAAATGTGGCGATGCAGGGCTGGAAGGCTAGGCTCCCCGCGATATGACAATCTAGGTGGATTGAATACGCGGAGTGGGATGATCCAACTTCGGAGAGACCGGCGACTAGGTGGTTACCGTCATCCGTCCTTAGTGTGGGTCCCGGGTTAATCGGGGTATGCAGTGCAATGACAGATATAGCATGAGTGCGCGTGTGTGAGAGTCAATCTAGGTGATAGAGTAAAATAGAGATTTTTTTTTAATTTTTTTTTTGAAAAATCAAAAGGAAAACAGATAATGGCCGCACCAAGTGGTTGCCTACGTTTCTCCCAAATTAGGAAGACTCAGGCCGTCGTAGTTCCACATAAAGAGAGATAAAGAGAGATAAATAATTCAATTTACAACTCCCGAATCCCCAATGGACCGGACTTTAATTAAATAAAACCCAATCGCACGCAGTTCATAAATAATAATCAATTATTTAAGGAAAATAAAGGTCCGAGTTCTACACCTTAAGGGAGGCCTTAAGATGCAGGAACTCTGCAGATAATGAATCCTGGGATCCCCCTTGCATGTTCGGCTCTCGTCTTGGATTATGAGATGAACGGGAGAAACCAGAAAACAACCAGACTGGAGGCCATATCTCGCGCGAGATAATGATATCTCGTGCGAGATATCTCCCATCTGAGAGCAGAAAAATTCGAATTTACAATTTTTTTTTTTTTTGAAAACCTCTCTTTTAATTTTGACGCAAGTTTAAGCCTCTTAATTTTCAGTCCCCAGCAGAGTCGCCACTGTAGCGTTGTGAGAAAATTTCATCTTTTCATCTTTTTGAGTCGCCACCTATATTATTCGTTTGGAAACATAGGAAAACCATTTTGAAAGAGATTTGGGTTCGGGGCTTAGGTTATGAAATGGGTAGGTTTAGAAGGCATCCATTTCACCCAATCCGGAGATCGGTCTTGCTAAAGAAAAGAGAGGTTTTCAATCATTTTAATAAAATAATTAAAGAAAAACAAGTAAACCCTAATCAATTTCTTGATTAGGAATGTCGGATTGTATGCTTCGAGATCGCCTTCATTGACTGAAGGGACTCTAGGCTAATCCTTTTGATGGGATTACACTACTCTAAAATCAATAGAGAGGTTGAGAAGAGAAACGAAAGTTTAAAGGATGATTACCTTTTTGAGGAGAGATTCGGACAGAGTTTCGACTCAAGTTTAGAGTCGAACCTTGATACGGACAGAGCTTCGCCTCGATCCTTGATTTGGATCTTGATGCGGACGGAGCTTCGCCTTATTCCCTTGATTCGGGCTTCGATGTTTGTTAATCAACAAGGCTGACGAACAAACTTTAGGAGTTGTTTGTGAGTGATTTGAAGGAGTCTTTCGTGGAAAGAAATCAACAAATTGTGTGTGTTGTGTGTGTTCTTGATCAAGGATCAGAATTGTCGACCTCAAAACACCTTTGGAAGTCATCCGGTATTTATAGGAGGTTGGAGAGGTGAAGGTGGAGAGGGAAATTACCTAGGAAGGTTCCGTAACTCGGTTCGATTGGATACCCGAATTGATAAGGTTTTATCCAAAAAGAGAGTTTGAAACGGAGAAGGAGAGTGATTTCTGCATATCCTGTCGAGGGGATATCTCGCGCGAGATATGATATCTCGTGCGAGATAACTAGTCTGATGACTATTTTGTCCTCTTCAGTTGTTCCGTTAGTCAGTTAGGTCCAAAACTAACGAGGTTAGTTAGAAACTTAACGAAACATGACGAAACTGATATGCTTTCATCAAAACATAAAAGAGAGATGAAGAGTAGTGTAATCATGTAATTATGGGTTCAAAATGGGGTGTCTACAGTGGTCAAAGTTCAACAAAAAAATCAAATGGGACAAACATTTTGGGACAGAAAGAGTAAAATCGAACCCCACACTTCTCGTATTAAAAGAACATAGCGTATTTGTAAAATGAATACTCACTTATGGACGTAGCACTAAGAAAAAACCCAACTATCAAACAAAATCTTTCACGATATCTTAGTTGGAGTAAAACATTTGAAATGTAAAATACTAGTATACTCCAAAATTCATAGATAATAACACCAAACCCCCACGAGCTATTATGGATTTAAAAGTTATACCACTAAACTGTTATAACAGCCACAAAACCCCCCCACAAATTATATGTCTCTGATGAGCCCGGATCTACTGGACCGGGCCCGCGCTCGGTCTGGTCCAAGAAACCAGTGACGTGGCAGTTCTTAGACCGCTGGGGGGGGAAGACCGCAGACAGATAGGCCCTTGAGGTCAAGACCGCGTCCCTCCCCGCAATAATCCTATCGAAGACCGGAAGGATCCTAACCTCTATATTCATGCCCGCACGACCTGTGACCGTTGGGTCCGTGCCCGCAGATTGAATGTCCGCGGGGACCCATGCCCGCCGTAGGCGTGCCCGCATCAACCGTGCTCGCGCATATACCTTTGGATCGCGGCCACAATGTTGGCCGCGGGCACATGCACACCTCCCTGGTTAATATCAAGCCTTGCGAGCAAGTTAGCTTAATGGCTCGACGAGCCACTTGCCTTGGCTCCCCATCACGCATTCAATGCGGCTCGGTCGTGCGCCTACGATCCCATTTAATGCTCCAAGCCGGCTACACGACTCATGTCCCTTCGGCCATGTCCCCTGGGCCGATGTCAATGTTCCCTCCCTGACAGGACCAATTGGATGCGGACACGTGTAGCTGGTCAAATACCAAAGTGCCCCCTAGGGCTGATCTCATTGCTTACCTCAACAAGCACCATTGCATTGCCTATAAATAGAAGGCCTTTACCCCCTTGGGCAAGGTAAGTTCCATATACAATTGAGTAAGCCATATTACTCTAAACCCTAAACACACACACTCCAAGGTATTCAAAGCCTTATTATCTCAGTATTCTTACTCTCACACCCGAGGGCCTGAGTTGGAGTAACATCCAACTTTGACCTTAACGGTGCTTCTTTGTGTTGTGATCTAGGTACAAGGGGTTTTGAATAAAGGGTCAAAAAAGCGTGAACCACCGTTAGTGGATACAGATGCCAGTAGGTTAAAGGGCCACTATGCTAAATATGCTCCTACCTACTGTTGCGCAGACTATAGCTTCACGGCCACACTCTGCATGCCCTAGGAAGGTAGCTTGCCTTGGCTGCTTTTGACTTACACCACGGCTCGCAAGGCTGAGAATACGTGTAAACGGATGACAGTGATCAAAAAAGTTTTTACAAAGCCAAACAGACAAAGGGGGTTAAGGCTCCAAAAAGTTTGCCACAAGGCCAAACAAAAGCGATCACAAGATGAATAAGGCTGACTCTCACAAAAAATCCAAGTGATTTTGAATAAAGAGTTAGGAAAACTCAAAAAATGCGGGCAAAGGGCCTACTAAGCTTTTGTCCGCAGAAGGAGAGTATAAAGTTTAATTACAAGTCAAAGAAGCTAGAGAAAAAGCAAGAATGCAAGTATCAAGGTACTCAAAAATTGCAAATACTCATAAGTAGCCTACAAGACAAGTAATTAAAGAGAATAAGTTACAGAAAAATGCTTCTATTACTGAAAAACATTTACAAAAGTCCTACACTATTACAAAGAGGTCCTAATCTATTACAAAAAGAAAAAACAAAAAACCTAAGCTACTGGAGCTTGCCCCTCGGGATCTTCAGATTGAGGAGTTGGAGAGGGCAGGCTGTTCACGAGGAGGTCTGTGATAGGATCAAGGACGGCCTCGGTGGTGGAGACCGGAGCGGAGCTGCCCGATGAGGAAAGAGGTCTCCTATGGCGCAGCCCACCTGGTAGAACGCGGGCAAGGGCAACCCCGAGAGAAATAGGGTTCTCCCCAAACCTCAGCTCATCCAGATCTGCGATGAGACTAAGAGCACCACCTGCCACAGGAGGCAAGGAGGCCGCAGCGGACAGCTCCAAGCCTTTCACCTCATCCTCGGACAAGGGAACGAACGCATGCCCGGGCAAGCATTCTTCATCAGTAGCAACAACCGAGCCAATAACGGCCAGCTCTTGTACAGAGAACCTGCCCGTGGCCGCGGTTCCGAATCGTAATCAGGACCCCAGCCTCGTACTGAGCCAGATTCTCAGCGAGGAGCCAATCCTTGAATTCCTGGGAGTTTTTGTACTCCTCCACAGCCTCCTTGCGAACATCGTCGAGGGCAGATTTCCCCTCCGCCTCCATCCTTTTGTAGGGGAGCAGCTGGTCGGACAGCTCGTCCACCTTTTTCTCCAAGGCCTCCAGGTCAACCTTGGCGGACTGCCCGGCAGCCACGAGCTCCTTATTTCTGGGCTCCCACTCAGCCTTGTGCCCGCGGAGCTCATCCCGCTGACCCCTTACCCTCTCAAGGTCCTTCTCCACCACAGCCAATCGGTCAGAGAAGTCCTTCAGATCAGACTCCTTCTGTTTGAAGGCCTTGTCCTTTTCCTCCATAAGGGAGTTCAAGGTCCCAATCCTCGCTTGAGCCTCCTCCAGCTCACGAAGTTTGGCCGCCAAAATGGAGGTCTTGTTATCCACTTCAGCGGTCAGGGTGTCACAAAGATTCCGCGGTAGCAGCACCTTATTGCTCACCTGCGAGGAAAGAGAGAAAAGGTTAGACATTCTGAGAGAGTGGAACCAAGTATGGAACCAAAGAAATCAAACTGCTATCTACCTCAGTCAGAGCAAGGCCTATGTCCCCCACCATGGCCGAGGCATTCTCCTCGACAACTATATTCTTGTAGAAGTCGGGGAATACGGACGGTTCACCGGCCCGATCCCAGCTGAGGCGTTGGCGGGAATTTCGGGCGTAGATGTCCACCCCGATCCACAGTGGGCACCTCGACAGCTTTTATCTAATCACCCGGCGTCTCCTCGCGGGTGGTCAGAGGGGCCACCGGATAAGCTGCAGAACAAATTGATCCCCCAATGGGGGAAGATGAGGAGGTCGCAGCGGGGCGATCACGGTGCGGGAGGACCATCCACGATTTTTACGGAGCTTTCTCTGTCCTTGCCCCAAGTCTCCTTCTCTGTCGCTCCTCTTCCGAGAATCCACTTGGTGGCCGGAAGGAATGGTGCGGCCAGGAGAAGTAGCTCGGAGAGCATTGGCCGGGGGAGGACCCTTGGGAGGTGGAGGAAGGTTCCCCGTAGTCAGGACGGTTTTGGAGCTGGTCAGAGGCTCCCCAGTTTTCCTGCTGACAACAGGAACAGTCTTATCTTTTGTTGGGACTCCCCCAGGCTCGGTGCGCCTCCTCGCAGCAGCATCCCTATTGGCCTTCATGTTCTTGGCCTTCAGTTGAGCAGCAGTCATGGGAGCCATCAAAAATTATATTCTTCGGGATCTACTCTGGAGGGAAAGAGAAATGGTTAGAATGCAGTTCAAAAATTCAAAAGCAAAAATGAATGGGCAACAGTTATATGAAAAATCAGAGACCGATAAGTTCGGGAGGATCGCATTCTGCGCCCAGCATGCAAGTTCTACAATCCGCCTCGAATTGGTAGTGCTCGTGCACCCTCCAATCAGGGTCACGGGGTAGAGGCTCTATTTCTACTCTGGGTGCATATGGGGCGCCCTCCCTGCGAGGAGCCACCCCCGAGTAGATCAAAAGTGGCTCATCCTCCACTATGGCGCCCACATCATACACGGGCTCCTCCCCGCTGTCTAGATAATTGGCCAAATACTTCTCTAAGGCACAGCGCATGTGATCAGCGGAAGAGGGGTCTGGATAGCTACTAGCGGCCACCTTCATCGGAATTTGGATTTGAGGGTTTGGAGAAGGGCCAACCGAACCTAGACTCAATGACCAAGATGTCCCTCTGGTTCCATTGGTCAAATTTATTTGAGGGAGGAGAGAAGGTCCGGGTAGAATAATTCCTAGCCTTCAAACCCAAAATGTTACGGGTGATGCGGTTACGGTAGTAAGCATAAAGCCCGGCCAGGGTAGGTTCATAGCCATGGAATCTGCAGACCGCGATGAAGGAGACTATAGCCCTAATGGCATTAGGAGTCAGGTGCATAGGGAGGCAGCTGTTGAACTCCAAGAAAAAATAGAAGAAGGGGTCCAGGGGCAATCTCAGGCCATTCTCAAATTGAGCACCGTAAAAAACCAAGGCCCTATTGTCCTCGCGGACATCTGCTACTGTTTCTGGTCGCAGCTTGTCCTTATCTTTTAAATGAACGTGCCCAAGGGTGCGGACACGGAAGGCATTACGGTCAACATTATATACTTCATAGATATCCTCCTCCCAGTCAATGGTAGCCACTTCCTTGGCTTTCTTATTTCCGCGGCCACGACCAGGACCGGGGTTCACTTCAGCTGCTGGCCTCTTGCCTTTATTTCGAGCAGGGGCCACCACCTCTGCCTCCTCCTCAGAGTCAGGGTCAGAAAAGGCATCCACTATATTCGTGGTCTCAGCGGCCTTCTTAGAGGTCCCCGCAGCCCTCCTAAGTTCGACCTCGCGGTCATCCTCCTCGGTCTCCGTGCTCGTCGAGCCAAAGAGACCAGTAGCGTCACCGCGGGCAGAGGTCACTTCATCCTCATCCTCCCCGCCTCCAGTAGTCTCAAAGTTCAGAGGCTCCAGCTCCTCACTACTACTCAGTTCAATGGGGTCAGCACCGGGGGCAGCGGGCACCACATCGGGAAATACAGTCCTCAGGGGAAGAACATCCAACGGGTCATTCAGTGCATTGCCGGTGCCGCGGAGCATTGGTTTGATAGGGTCCATTAGCTCACACTTCTCCCAATCGAGTTATTTGTTCGGGGACACGAATCACTCTCCTCACTAGTTCAACAAATGCTCGTAGCCCGATCTCTCTCGCGGGAAACACCTGCACAAAACCCCCATTACAAAGTTTCTTAGCCTACGGTGATCCCCCAACGCCAGTACATCCCGGTTATATATATATTTTCTCTTGCCCTCCCACAACCGGGGTGGGACGAACGGCCCCCAATCTGCTTTCTCACAGAAATACAGAAAGCTTGGCAAGGATAGCCTAAGCCACCCCAAGCCTACCTTCCTAAAAATCCCCCCAGTCTTTTTACAGACAGCAAAGATATCGGGGGTGGCTCCATCTCCTAGTTCTATGGGACGGCGGGGTCCAAATTCACGGGTGGTCATCTTTCAAAACCCAGAAAAGAAAAAAATAGAAGGAGATGAAGAAGAAAAACACCCAAATACTTACGAAGGAAAACTTGAAGGATGGATTCGGAGAAACACTAGCACGGATTTCGCAGCAAGAAAATCTCTCTCTCTCTAAGCTCTTTGAAGGTTTGGAAACGGTAAAAAGGGTTTGAGGTTTAAGGGTTTGGTATTTATAAGGCCTACCTATACGGGTTAACCCGTTAACCCGTATTAATTAGCCCACAAATCCAACCTCGGACCCTGAACCGTCTCCAACGTTTGAAAATTCGAAAATTAAATAAATTTTACATTTATTGCCCCCCTTGGATGAGCGACACGTACCCCCGTACGTACCACTACCCGTCTTTTCATCTGCCCAGGGGGCCCACCTGTTAACCGGGAGGCACACCATGCAAGGGACCACGTGTCACTCACTGGTGCCTCCCGAACGTTCCCATAGGCCCATGGGGCCAAGCAACAAACAACAAAAAACGCTAACACTGGTGCTCGCCAAAACGGCGATCCAATCCTACCGAGCTTCTAGTACCTCCTCGCTCAGACCATAAATAATCACACTCGAAGCTAGGGGCCATTGATGAGCCCGGATCTACTGGATCGGGCCCGCGCTCGGTCTGGTCCAAGGAACCAGTGACGTGGCAGTTCTTAGACCGCTGGGGGGGGGAGGGGGGAAGACCGCGGACAGATAGGCCCTTGAGGTCAAGATCGCGTCCCTCCCCGCAATAATCCTATCGAAGACCGGAAGGATCCTAACCGCTATATTTGTGCCCGCATGACCTGTGACCGTTGGGTCCGTGCCCGCAGATTGAATGTCCGCGGGGACCCATGCCCGCCGTAGGCGTGCCCGCATCAATCGTGCTCGCGCATATACCTTTGACTGCGGCCACAATGTTGATCGCGGGCACATGCCTGCCTCCAGGTTAATATCAAGCCTTACTGAGCAAGTTAGCTTACTGGCTCTGACAGGCCACTTGCCGGCTCCCCCATCACGCATTCAATGCAGCTCAGTCAGGCGCCTACTATCCCATTTAATGCTCCAAGCCGGCTACACGGCTCATGTCCCTTTCAGCCATGTCCCCTGGACAGTCAATGTTCCCTCCCTGACAGGACCAATTGGATGCGGACACGTGTAGCTGGTCAAATACCAAAGTGCCCCCTAGGGCTGATCTCATTGCTTACCTCAACAAGCACCATTGCATTGCCTATAAATAGAAGGCCTTTACCCCCTTGGGCAAGGTAAGTTCCATATACAATTGAGTAAGCCATATTACTCTAAACCCTAAACACACACACTCCAAGGTATTCAAAGCCTTATTATCTCAGTATTCTTACTCTCACACCCGAGGGCCTGAGTTGGAGTAACATCCAACTTTGACCTTAACGGTGCTTCTTTGTGTTGTGATCTAGGTACAAACCAACCACTTAAATATCCTAGCCAGATATCCTCAAACCGCTCCTGACCCTGAACAGCTTGGCGTCATCAGTCTCAAACGTTGTACTCAACTACTCATACCAGACAAGATTCTGTTAAAATTTTAGCAATTTTGTTGAATTTAAGTAACTTCCTATTGTTTCCTCAAAAAGTAACTTCCTACTTCAAACTATTTATTCTCGCTCATTTCAAATGTACTTCCTTTTAAGATGGTTTTATTTTAAGCCGAGTTCTATTTCTTCTTGACTATTACATTTTAGTTTGAGGCAAGCATTACGTTGGCACTAACTTGTGCACCCAAATGGCATATTTGGATCACACCCGGACTTAGATTTGTTGGAATATTTTATGGACTTTACATATATTAGTATAATAAATAATGTCTTTGGACACGTAGACGTATGTGTACTATAAGTAATTGTATATGTCACATTAAATATTAAAATATTTGGGTCTAATAAAGTGATTTACTAAAGTTAAAAGAGCCCCAAGTCATCTTTTATAAGTATGAGATCTACAGTTAATATGTGTAGATACCTAAGGGACCTAGTTGTTAATCTATGATGGGCTGGCTAACATACTAGGTCATTATAAATATAGGGTTATGGTCCCCAATTGACCTACCTAGATTTTATTCTCTTGATTCCCATTGTCATCTGAATTCTAAGAACCCTAAGGATCAATTGGAAGGCAATAATCGTTCATCAAGTGTTCATCAAGTATTCTCCAAATATTGCTATGGATTCAGGTTTGTCTATCGTTTCATAATCTTTGATAACTTAAAGCATGATTGTCCTAGAATAAATATTTCGCATCATTCTAGGGTTTATGTATAATTAATTTTATCAAGTGGTATCAGAGCCGTAATCTTGCTTTGTTGTTGGAATTATTTGGACTGAATTGGTTCAGGCTCAGCCAGACTTTTCCTTTTTCCCTCTCTCGCCGGAGAGATTAATTCGTGAACAATTTTTCTCAAAAAAATGAATCCAGTTAGAAAATTCCTCCGGTGGGTTTAATTCGAAGCTCTCTGAGTTTCTGTAAATATAGAGAAAGAATTTTTTTTTTAAAAAAAAATAGAAAATTGTCCCTTTCATTCGCGAATTCAGCCGCCGCCGCTGGAGATGACGGGAATATTCGCGATACGGAGATGATATTGAATGTATATGACCTCACGCCTTTCAATCAATATAGTATTTAGGAATTTTATCCAATAAATCATCGACTGGGTTATGTTATATGGGTTTTGAATCTGATTCAAAACAAGGAGGAGGAGGAGGAGGAGGAGGGAGGAAACAATTAATGGGGATTTCAAGTTTGGTGAGGAGAAAGCAAGTTGATTCGGTTCATTCTAAGGCTGCTTCTGGTGGTCATCAATTGGCTAAGGAATTGTCTGTTTCCCACCTTATTGCCATAGGGGAAGCTCAGATTGGGGACATATGTATTGTGTTTTATTTTTTGTTTGTAATAATTATGTGTTATTTGGATTAAGTAAATATTATTTATTGAAATTATTATTATGGACTTAATAATTTTAAATTTCAACAATAGTGTTTAAGTTATGCTCATGTTTGAAATTACTTTGGGTTCGTTTATTCGAACACATCTTGTATTTTATGTTATTAAATTTTCGTAGCATGTTACCAAAGTAACCTCTCCTATGAAATATTTTTTAATTTAAAATACATGATTATTTGAAGTTTTAGCGTGTTTGTTTTTCATGCGGGTAATGGTCGGCCCAAAGGAAGGCTATTATCTGGCAGAAATTCAAATTCGTTTGTGGAGATAAATATGTAACAGTTATTAAGTGTCCATGTGAATATTGAGTCGGTCCAAAGAAAGGCTTGATATTTGACAGGATTTTACTGTTAATATTTGATTTCTACATCAAGAAAATCACTTGCAAGTTAATTTTCTATCCAAAGATTAAAATTACTGTTGCGTCGATTTTCTTGTAATAGAATGATTTTAATTTCAAACATTTATCTGCTTAAAGCTATATGTGAGCTTATTTGTTTTATTTTTTGTTCTCTATTCAGTTACTTCATCAGCTTCTAATGTATCTGCTAACATCAACTCGATTCCCATGCTAAATGGGATGAATTTTAAGATTTGGAAAGAAAATGTGCCGATTATTCAGGAGTTATGGATCTAGACCTTGCACTCGGGAGCCAAAACCGCCGACCTCGACTAGCACGAGTACATCTCAAGCTAAGAAGGATATGAAAAAGTGGGAACGCTCAAATCGCATGTGTCTTATGATCATGAAGAAAAGCATCCTTAATCATTCGAGGCGATATAGATGATGAGAAAGTTGCAATGACGTTTCTTACAGAGCTTGAAAAGCGTTTTGCTAAGAATTAAAGGGCGAAACAAGCACGCTTTGCGTAATCTTGTTGCCATGAGGTATAAAGGTAAAGGGAACGTGCGTGAGTACATTATGGAGATGGCCAGTTTGGCATCTAAACTTAAGGCTCTCAAGTTCGAGCTGTCGGATGACATGCTTGTTCATATGGTTATGATCTCTCTTCCACCACAGTTTGGACAATTTGAAGTAACATTCAATTGCCAGAAGGAAAAGTGGACTCTTAATGAGTTCATTTCATTGTGTGTGCAAGAGGAATCAAGGTTAAAGTCTGAAAAGACTAAGAGTGCTCACTTTGCGGCTTCCTCTTCGGGCTATAACAAGAAAAGGAAGGCTAAAGAAACTGCGGTCAATGAGCCAAAGAAAAAGCAATATAAAGTATCAAAGGGACAAGCTAAGGATTTAGCAATGTCAACGTCCAAGGGACAAGATAAGAATCCAGGTTGCTTTTTCTGTAAGGAAATGGATCATATGAAGAGAGATTGCCCTAAATACCATGTATGGCGTGTAAAGAAAGGTATATCTCTTGCTTTTGTTTGTTCTGAGGTTATTTTGGTTTCAGTGCCTAGACATACTTGGTGGTTAGACTCTGGTTCTTCTACTCACATTAGTGTGTCTATGCAGGGTTGCCTAAACTGCCGAAAGCCAAGTGATGCTGAAAGATTCATCTATGTGGGGAACGGCAATTCTATTGAAGTTAAAGCAATCAGAACTTTTAGATTATTATTAAAGTCTGGATTTTATTTAGATTTGTATGAGACACATGTGGTACCGTCTTTTAGACGGGATTTGGTTTCCATTTCAATTTTGGACAAAGAAGGATTTACTTGTTCATTTGCAAATGGTGAATGTCGTTTCTCGTATAATTCTAAGTTTATTGGATCTAGTACTTTGTCGGTTTATGATAATCTTTATATGTTGGATACTGTTGCTTCATATCATGAAAACCTGCATGTGGAAACACGTGGTACTAAACGCAAATTTACTAACAATAATTTCATGTCATTATGGCACAAGCGATTAGGACATATATCAAAACAGAGAATGCAAAGGCTTGTGTCAGACAGAATTATTGAAACACTTGACAAATCAGATTATGAAATATGTGTTGAGTGTATAAAGGGAAAACAAACAGACAAAAACAAATTAAAAGCTGAGAGAGCTACGAATGTTTTGGAATTAATTCATACGGATATATGTGGACCATTTCCTACACCCTCGTGAAATGGTCAAGAATATTTCATTACATTCATAGACGATTTCTCTCGTTATGGTTACCTATATTTGATCCATGAAAAGTCACAGGCATTGGATATGTTCAAAAAGTTTAAGGCCGAGGTTGAAAATCAACATGGCAAAACAATAAAGAAAGTCAAATCTGACCGTGGTGGTGAATACTATGGCAGAAATGACGGATCAGGTGAACAACGTTCTGGGCCTTTTGCTAAATACCTAGAGGAGTGCGGTATCGTCCCTCAGTACACCATGCCAGGCAAACCTAGTATGAATGGTGTAGCTGAAAGACGAAATCGAACTTTACTGAAAATGGTGAGAAGTATGGTTAGTCATACTACTTTACCAGACTCACTCTGGGGAGAGGCATTAAAGACTTAAGTTTATCTCCTTAACAGGGTACCCACAAAAGATGCTAACAAAACCCCTTATGAACTGTGGACAGGCAAGAAACCTGTATTAAGGCATTTACACATCTGGGGATGTCCGGCTGAGGCTAGGCCTTAGAGGCCTAATGAAAAGAAGTTGGACTCAAGGACTGTTAGTAGTTACTTTGTTGGTTACTCTGAAAGGTCAAGGGGCTTTAAGTTTTATGATCCCAAATCCAGAATTTTTTTTGACACGGGAAATGCTCAATTCTTTGAGGATGTTGAGCTTGTGGGGGGACAAGTTAGAGATGATTTTGTCTTTGAAGAGGTTCCGGTTACCATTTCACTTCCTACAATTGTCCTTGACCATGATTTGGATCTCAATCCTGATGTGGTTCAAGAACAAAATTTAGATCAAGAAGAAATTGTCAATATCCCTCTAGTTGTCCATGAGGAACAAGCTCAACAACCTCAAGAACAAGTGCCTTTAAGAAGATCCACTAGAGAGAGACGAAATGCCATTTCGAATGATTACTTGGTATTTCTAAATGAACAAGAGGCAGACATTGGTCAATTGGAAGATGATCCAATCAACTTTCATGAGGCCATTGGTAGTTCTAACTCTCAAAAGTGGATAGATGCTATGGATGATGAGATTAAATCAATGAAAGACAATGATGTATGGGATCTTGTCCCATTGCCAGAAGGAGTGAAACCTATTGGTTGCAAATAGATATTTAAAACCAAAAGGGATTCACAGGGCAATGCGGAAAGACATAAGGCACGTCTTGTCGCTAAGGGATTTACTCAGAAAGAAGGAATAGATTATAAAGAGACTTTCTCTCCGGTTTCTTCGAAAGACTCTTTTAGAATCATTATGGCATTACTGGTACATTATGACCTAGAGTTACATCAGATGGATGTTAAGACTGCGTTTCTTAATGGAGACATTGAAGAAATAATTTATATGGTGCAACCAGAAATCTTGGTTTCAAAAGATTCAAATGATATGGTATGCAAACTCAAGAAATCCATCTATGGACTCAAACAAGTATCCCGTCAGTGGTATTACAAATTTCATCAAGTTGTATTGTCATTTGGTTTCACGACAAATACATTTGATGATTGTGTCTATCACAAGTTCAGTGGGAGTAAATATATTTTTCTGGTTTTATATGTGGATGATATCCTACTAGCCACAAATGATACGGACTTACTGCATGAAACTAAGAGATTTCTCTCAAAGAAATTTGAGATGAAAGATCTGGGAGATGCATCTTTTGTATTAGGAATTCAAATACACAGAGATCGTTCTCGAGGTATTCTTGGATTGTCACAAAAGAGTTACATCGATAAGGTACTTAAGAGATTTGGCATGCAGGATTGTAAAATGGGTGACACCCCAGTGGCTAAAGGTGACAAATTCAATCTTGCTCAGTGCCCCAAGAATGAGATTGAACTAGGGAAATGAATAGCATCCCTTATGCTTCGGCAATAGGGAGCTTGATGTATGCTCAGGTTTGCACTCGCCCAGACCTAACATTCATAGTTGGTATTTTAGACAGATACCTTAGCAATCCTGAAAATGATCATTGGATAGCAGCCAAGAGGGTCATGCGTTATTTACAGAGAACAAAGGATTATATGCTCACTTACAGAAAGTCGGATAGACTTGAGATCATTGGGTATTTGGATTTCGACTTTGCGGGATGTCAAGATAGTCGTAAGTCTACTTCGGGCTACGTTTATCTATTTTGTGGAGGAGCAATTTCTTGGAAGAGTGTTAAGCAAACACTTGTTGCTACTTCTACGATGGAGGCAGAGTTTGTGGCGTGTTATGAGGCATTAAATCACGCAATTTGATTGCGAAATTTTATCACTGGGCTGCGCATATTAGGTAGCGTTGATAGGCCATTAAAGTTATTTTGTGATAATAAGTCGGCAGTTATGTATTCTAATAACAACAAGAGCTCGTTTAAGTCTAAGCACATAGACATTAAGTATCTTGTTGTTAAGGAGCATTCGAGTGGACGATTTGTATTGAGCATATTGGGACTAACTCCATGGTCGCGGATCCGCTTACTAAGGGTGTAACACTGAAGGTTTTTCACGAGCACACTGCTTGTATGGGTGTTGTATCACTAGAGTATGCTTAGATCGAGTGGGAGTTTTGTATTTTGCTCTTATAGTTATTGTTATAAGTATATTTTATTTTTCAGCTTTGGTTAATAAAGTTATTTTGCACTCTGAATATTTGGTTGATCTCAAAATAAGGTTGGACCAGTTGAGAATAGACATGTGAAGATCACATTACATGTTATTCCATGCTACACATTCATACTTGATCCATGTCATTTAGTTGAGTTAATATATGTGACCACTGATGGGTCTAATTGCGCTAATAGTGATGAAAACCTCTTTGATCCTTATGTTGATTTGACTAATGGATCGGATTGGTTTAAGATGACACAATTTGGTAAAGCATTGCTGTTAAGGTTTATAACGTGATATGCAATTAAACTAAGTATTATACTATGTACATGTGTAAGTCCAAGTGGGAGATTGTTGAAATATTTTATGAACTTTACATATACTAGTATAATAAATAAAGTATTTGGACACATAGACGTATGTGCACTATAAGTAAATGTATATGTCACATTAAATATTAAAGTATTTGGGCCTAATAAAGTGATCTACTAAAGTTAAAGGGGGCCCAAGTCATCTTTTATAAGTATGAGATCTACAGTTAATATGTGTAGATACCTAAGGGGCCTAGTTGTTAATCTATGATGGGCTGGCTAACATACTAGGTCATTATAAATATAGGGTTATGGTCCCCAATTGACCTACCTAGATTTTATTCTCTTGATTCCCATTGTCATCTGAATTCTAAGAACCCTAAGGATCAATTGGAAGACAATAATCGTTCATCAAGTATTCATCAAGTATTCTCCACAGCGGTATCATGGGTGGCCTTCCTTCGGGGAGGTCGCCGGTTCGATTCCCTCCGGGGGATCATTGTGGTTTAATTTCATACCTTGGGTTTCAGGGACCTTTGGAGCCCCCCGGGCACATCCGTGCAGTTAAGGAAGCGGCATTGCTGGGCTTGCAACCTCAGTGTGGGGAGTTCAACTACCGCGTTGTAGGAGGGCTCCCTTGGGGCCAGGAGTATAAAGGTGCTGCCACCTGGCTGCGTGGGCACATCCGCGATTTACCTCACTGGGACAGAGGCGGAGGCTAGTGGTCACTGGGTATCAAAAAAAAAAAAAAAAAAAAAAGGGCAAAAGGGAACACATTCAGAGGCGGAGGAAGTACATAGAAAAAGTAGTCATTTGATATTGAAAGAACAAGGCAAAACCAATATTTTAGTTACTAAATTTTAGTAGTTTTTTTTTTTCAAAATATTTTCACTGAAATATTATTTTTTAAACGTTCTCACTAAATTTTCACAATTTTTAAAATGTGATCACTCCATTAACACATTCGCTAAAAATTTAAAGAAATTTAGTCATGTGACTTAACATGAATAATGTTCGTTAAGTTTTCAACAAATATGTTAACATTGTTAACATGTATGATGAATACTACAATATTTTTTTTTAAATGTAAAATGTCATTAGCACATACTCCCTCCGTCCCAGAAAAGCTTACTCGTTTACTGTTGAAAACGAAAAATAAGAAATAATGTTATTAAAGTAAGAATTGTGAGTGGATAGGAGAGAGAATGAGTGGAGAGAATAGTAAATTTGAAAAATGTTGTGAGTATGACAAGTGGGTCCCATAAATAAAAAAGTATTAAAAAGTTTTCTTTTTAAGAAAGTGTGACTTTAAAGTGGGATGTCCAAAATAGTAAAATGAGTAAGGTAATATAGGACGAAGGGAGTAGTTTATAAAAAATATTACTCCCTCCGTCCCAGACCAAGGGTCTTCGGGGGAGATTTCACGCTTCTTAAGAATTTTTTTTAAAGTGGGTAAAAAATTTTAGGAGAGAAAATGTAAAAGTTAAATGTGTGGTAGGAAATAGGAGAGAGAATGTAAAAATTAAATGTGTAGTAGGGAATAGGAGAGATAATATAAAAGTTAAAAATATTTAATAGGAGAGAGAATGAGTGGGAGAAATAGTAATGATTTTTTTGTAAATATATGGAGATGATAAGGGTATAAATATATGGAAAACTTTCCATTTAAGGAAAGTGACTCTTGGTCTGGGACGAACCAAAAAAGAAAGTAGGACTCTTGATCTGGGCCGGAGGGAGTATAAATTTATTCCCCCAAAAAATCATTTATCCTAAATCTTATTTAACAAAACTAGCATACTCCCTCCGTCCCACCCGAATTTGGAAAAATTTCCTTTTTGGGCGTCCCATCCGAATTTGGACAGCCCAAAATGGAAACCTTAAATCACTATTATCTCCACTCATTCTCTCTCCTACATTATTTTAATACTCACAACACCATTATAATTTACTATTCCCTCCACTCATTCTCTCTCCTATTTTTAAATTACACTCACAACATTTACCTTTTCCTTAATCTCCGTGTAAAGTAACTTTGTCCAAATTCGGGTGGGACGGAGGGAGTATAAGGTAATGTGGTTAAATTTTGTTAATTTTAAGTGAATTTGTAGACTTAGTGAGCATATTTTGAAAAATGTAAAAGTATGTAAAAGTTAAGTGAAAACATTTTGAAAATAAATAGTTTATTGAGAACATTTTGAAAAATGTTATAGTGATAAATATATACTCCTTCCGTCCCGGCCGATTTAGGATTTTTTGGGCCGACACGGGAATTAAGGAAAAGGTAAATGTTGTGAGTGTAATTTAAAAATAGGAGAGAGAATGAGTGGAGGAAATAGTAAATTATAATGGTGTTATGAGTATTAAAATAATGTAGGAGAGAGAATGAGTGAAGAGAATAGTGATTTAAGGTTTCCATTTTGGGCCGTCCTAAATCGGGTGGGACGCCCAAAATGGAAATAAATCCTAATTCGGCAGGGCCGGAGGGAGTATATATATATATATATATATATATATATATATAGTATAAATCATAGTTGTCCACCTCACCATTGTGAACAGTACTATAATAGTTTCAATGGCCGAATTTCCCATTTTGCCCTCACTATTTTGTCCCTTTACCATTTTGTCCTTAAAAAAAAAATTAAATAAAAAAAAAGTATCCTCGGATGCGGGCTTAATTAAAAAAAAAAAAAAAAAAACGTGTCCTCGAATACGGGCTTATTCTATTACTCCCTCCGTCCCAAAATGTTTGTCCCATTTGACTTTTTTGTTGAACTTTGACCACAAATTTATGAGAGATTAATCATGTTCATGAAATTCTAAAAGTTGTTGTTGATAATATTATTAATGGCGAATCAATAGGAATTTTTAGAATTTCATGAACATAATTAAATTGTCATATATTTGTGATCAAAATTCAATAAAAAAAGTCAAATGAGATAAATATTTTGAAACGGAGGGAGTATATAAAGAGAGAGAGAGAGAGAGAGAGAGAGAAGGAGCAAACAGCATACCAACAAAAATCACATGTAGGCATGGCATAGCAGCATTTGCATTAGACTACCCACAGTGGTGGGTTGAAACAGGGAATGAAAGGAATTAATTCAGTCTGAGGGAGTACAACGGAGGATTGAAAGTGGGTTGAATGGATTAACGGGATGAAATGTTTCATCCCGGTTGAAACGCTCCAATTCCATTTTTTTTTTTTTTTTTTAAAGTTGCCACATGTCAAGACCTTATTGGTCTTGACTTTATTATTTTTTCACCCAATTATTTAAACTCAATTATCTCATAATAAATGATTTAAAAATAAAAAAAAAAATTCACCAAAATTCATCATTTTTTTTTCCCTACAAATCGATATAAGTTTCATTTGATTTGGACACAAAAAAAAAAACACTTAGTTTTCAATTTGGGCTGAATTATTACCTAGTAAATTATTATTTTTTTAATTTTTTCACCAAAATTCATCATTTTTTTCCACCTACAAATCGATATAAGTTTCATTTGATTTGGACACAAAAAAAAAACACTTAGTTTTCAATTTGGGCTGAATTATTACCTAGTAAATTATTATTTTTTTAATTTTTTTCACCAAAATTCATCATTTTTTTTCCCCTACAAATCGATATAAGTTTCATTTGATTTGGACACAAAAAAAAAACACTTAGTTTTCAATTTGGGCTGAATTATTACCTAGTAAATTATTATTTTTTTTAATTTTTTTTTCACCAAAATTCATCATTTTTTTTCCCCTACAAATCGATATAAGTTTCATTTGATTTGGACACAAAAAAAAACACTTAGTTTTCAATTTGAAATTTGAATTATTACCTAGTAAATTATTATTTTTTTTAATTTTTTTTTTCACCAAAATTCATCATTTTTTCCCCTACAAATCGATATAAGTTTCGTTTGATTTGGGCCACGAAAAAAAAAAAACACTCATTTCTCAATTATCCTTTTTCATTTTAGCATTCATTTAAAACAAATAATTATATTTTTTAACCTATAAATTGATGCAATATTTTTTTAATTAAGTGTGAAATATTTTTTTAATTATAAATAATAATAATAATTATTATTATTTTACTAATCATAAAAATAAAATAAAGAATATAAATAAAATAAAATAAAAGTAGTGGGGTATAGAATGATGAGTTGGAGGGAGTTGAAATTTAATTTAAGTTAGCCATTGGAGTGGGGGTAAATGAAATGGGTAGATGAAATATTAGGTGGATGAGAAAAAGTGTAAAA
The DNA here is from genome assembly GCA_022495995.1 of Adenophora triphylla var. japonica. Classification (NCBI taxonomy): domain Eukaryota; kingdom Viridiplantae; phylum Streptophyta; class Magnoliopsida; order Asterales; family Campanulaceae; genus Adenophora; species Adenophora triphylla. The sequence continues at coordinate 167,529 of JAFEMH010003431.1, forward strand.
AGTGTTAGATGAAATGTGGGAGTGGGATGAAACCACTGTGGATAGTCTTACAGCGCAGTAAAATATAGAAAAGCAAAAAAATAAATAATTAAAAATTAAGAAAGAATAAAGAGAAAACCTAGATGGCACACAGTGGGGAGTGGGAGTGGGAGGCAGCTTCAACATTACTACACATTAAGATTTAGAAGAAGAAGAGGATGAGGGGTCATCATTGTCAATGGGGGATGTTGGCAAAATGCTCTCTTTTCTTCTTTTTCCGCATGCCAAATGCTTCTCATTTCATTCAATAGCTCATCCCATTGTTGGTGAAAGTGTATGTAAATGGGTCACTGATATTGGGGGAGAAGTGAGGTTTCATTCAATTATTCTTTAGTTCAGCATTTTTTTTTTTAAAGTTTTGAAGGCCTTTTGAGGATACCCAGCTGGAAATTTACTAATCTCTCAACATTTTCTATGGAATTAGGTCAGTTCTTTTCTCCCTCATCCTCCTGTCTCTCTCACTGTGTTTGTATCTTGTTATTTTTGGTTCTTGTATCACCAATGTGCAGAATTCTTGCTTTTATTACTCGCTTTATCCCAAAAAAATGAATGTCCATTTTTTATTTTTGAGAAATTTAAAAGAATTAAGTTTTTGTAAATTTTAGAAGCAAAGGTGTATGAAAATCTTTGCTCTACTTTCTGAACTTTTAATTTTGCAAGTAAATAATGAATAGTGAAAACAATTTGTTAAAAAAAACATTTCTGGACAAAGTTATTTGCAAAAAGGTCATTCATTATGGGATTAATTTTTCCTAAAAGTGGTCATTCATTTTGGGGCGGAGGGAGTAGTTACTTACCTAGGCACATCGGGGAAGCTTTCTTTTTTATGTCCAATGTGTTGGTGATTTCATAGTGAAGTATCATCTTTCAACTTTATTGCCCATAATGCCATTAATTGATGGTTATTGGAGCTGGTAGGCATCTGAATTAAACTTATGTATATATTACGTGTGCTTTTTATGCTTTTTGGATGAGTTTAAGGTAGGCATTTGAGGTAGTTATTGTTTGCTTGAATGAATTTAATGGGGGCAGGTGTATGTCAGATTTGTTAGATGCTGTTCTTGCTCTTTTTTGTGTGTGTCAATTCTCCTAGTACAATATGCAGAATCAAAAATTTACCAGCTTTCACATCTGGGATTTGCTTGGTTACATGTTAACTAGATAATTACTTGCTCGTACCTTTTGCCACTTTAACTTCTAATCTAGTTTGCTATATTTCTTTTGCTAAAGATGAGCTTCTGATTAGCTGTGTCCCAAATGTGCAATCCTATTGACTTGATTCTAGAAAGAATAGTTTGAAACAGTCGTTGACCTTTCATAACGTTAAGACGAGAAAAGGCTTAATGTTGATCCTTACTGTTTCGCTATAAGGTGCACTTATCCCCGTCCCTTTCAGTTTTCTGGTTTTCCTTAGTGGTATCTCTTGTTTCTTCTACTATAGATGGGTGAAAACTCATCATGAATATTTGGCTCAAACTCAACCAAATCAAATTAAACTTTGTTGAATTACCTGGTTCCTTTTTTATTCAGTTTCCCATACATGCAATCCTTTGACTTGACTCTAGAAGAATATATTGAAATGTTTGTTGACTTCTTATAGCGTTAAGGTTAGGAAAAAGGCTTAATGTTGATACTATCTGTTTAGCTATAAGGTGCATCTACTACCTTCACCTTCCTGTCCCTTCCAGATTCCTGGTTTCCTTTAGTGATACACATTGTTCAGTACCTCATGATATATATAATCCATCTCTCTATAAAATCTATAGAGAGGTTGACTCAAATTCAATTTAATCAAATCGGAATTTGTTCAAATTACCTTGTTCCAGTTGGCCAAATTCCCACCACTTGCTAGACATATGCAGAGAGTGAGCATTGTTAGCAAGATTCAGATGAAATGTTCCGGTTTAAATTGGAATCCTCTCAGAATGGGTGCTGGTGATTTACAAAGCATCATGGCTATCAGTTCTCCTGAATGAACACTACATCGTGCTTAGCATCCAACTTACCTCCCAAAGTCCCTAGATTGTTTCTTATGTGAGGAATAATCCGAATGTCAGTTCCTATTTCTTTAATGTATAAAAGATATCAGTTTCCAATTTGATTAGGTATGAGAGCCACCAGTCCCCCCGATTCCTGTACCTCTGTGGAAAATAAATGCAGAAAATCTTGTAAAGGCTAGATGAACATACGAAAGTAGACCTTATAATGCTCTTCTTGAAATCCAATAAAAGAAAAAGAGATGTCCTTTTACTGTTAAAATTATTGCTAGACACTACAGTATGCAAGTCAAAAGTGTGAAACTTCAGCATCTATGTTCTTATCCTTTGCTAACTATACATGAAAGTTTAATATATAACAGAGAAACCTGTACTCCCTCCGTCCATTAATAAAGGTTGCCATTAATAAAGGTTGCTTTTTTCCCTTTTGTATGACGTCCCATAATAAAGGTTACTATCCCAAAAATGAAAACTTAATAATACTTCTTTATTCTATGGGACCCACTTGCCCACCCACAACAACAATCCACTTACTATTCTCTACTACACGTTCTTTTTCCTACTCTACTTTTCATACAACACCGACTCCACTATCAATATTATACTCCTTAATTCCCGCGCATTCAATTCAATTTTATTAACCTTTATTACAGGACAGAGGGAGTATATATTTGCTACGGGAATTTCTATTCCCACTACTTCAATTCTATATACACTACATTTTCAATGTTTTCCGTGAATTGAGAAAAAATATATCAAAAGTAACTCCACATTTAGCTATATTATAGGGTCATTAAAGTAGATGATGATAAGTGTGTTTTGGGTTTGTGAGTCCACTTTGCATGCAATCAAATTTAAATAAATATTTACTTGTTTTGTACCCTTATTTTAAAAATAAAATCAAAGTCCTTACTTGTAAAAAAAAAAGCTGGTACTAAATATTTACTTATCGACTGCATCGATTAATATTCATTAATTTCTTTATAAGGCCTAATGTTTTTTACTTTTTTTTATCATCAAATTAATTTTTATTAAATTATATGATAAGATAAATAATAATTATACGAAAGAAACTATAAAATACATATAAATATATAATAGAAGTTTTTTTAATGTGTATTGCATATAGTCTTAATTATATGAAGAAAATTAGATATTTTTTACTTAGTTCTATTTATAATTTCACCTAATAATATTTATTTATTTTTGTCTCGATTAAAGGGAATAAAAAGAAAAAGGGATTAGACAAAATGGTGAAATTGTAAAAATTAGACAACAAGTTATATGATTAAAGTATAAAATATGTATGAATAAAAAATATTAATATGTTAAGAATTTAACAATGTTTATTAAGAAAAAATCAATCTAAGTGACAAATTCAACAACAAAGGTGACTAAAAATAATTATAATATATAAAAAGTAGAGTTGAAAAGAACATAACATATTAAAAATATGAAAAATATGTTGCCAAATTTTTGACTTCTTTAAATAATTTTAATATAATATAAAATATGATGGGAGGTTTTTATGTTTGTAAAAATGAAGGAACATTAATGAATCATATGTGATTTGGTTATTTTACTAGAAAATAGAAAGATAAAAAATATGAATATAAATATGTTAGAAAACATGATAATATATATTAAAAGTATTTATGTTTACTCTAAAGATTTTTTTTTAAATAATGTAAGTATTTCAATTGCATTTTATGATATTACCATAACTATTTAAATTTATTTAATATAACAAATGTAGCGAAAAAATAAAACTTGTATTTTGATTGCACTTTATTAGTTGGTTTATGGTGAGAAGTAAAGTAAGTGAGACGGACATTAAATAAGGATAATATTGATAATTTGATCATTAAGTTGATGTAATAATTGTATTTCTTAAAAAAATTGTAAAAAGTCCAAATACAACAGGTATTTTATATCAGAGGGAGTATTTAAATCGATTTGAAAATTAATGAGAAAAAAAATATTTATTGTAAGTACAAATATAAATAAATAACTATTTATGACTTGTGATCTTGTAATAAAAATAGAAAACATTGAGAAGGAAAAAGGAAAAAAAAAGGGGTATTGATATTTCATGGAACAAAGGAAATATTACAATTAATAAGCCTAAGACCTAGTAGTAAATAGAGGGGCCTAGTAGTAAATATCAGTCCAGCTTTCAAGGTAAAGTAATGATACATTTAAATTATTGAGGTTTTTTACACTACTTTTTTTTAAAATTTGGAAGTGCAAATAGTAGCACCCATTTGCTACTGGTTCCTAACCCTTCAAATTTCGATCATGTATATGTAGATTGATGATTAGTCCGTAACTGTTTTTATTTTTTGTTCTTTATAAGGTTCTCAACAATATGATTTCGACTTATCTCCTGGGCTAAGTTTTGATGGAAGTTTCAGGAAGGCAGAATCTGGTTCGTATTCTATCCTCTAATTCCGTCAATATTTCTAAAGTGGAAAATAAATATCTCGAGGATTATATATGTTCTCATAGTGCATTCTGTTGATAGCAATGATTTTATAAATTTCCAAGTCCTCTTTGTCAAGATATTTTGTTGATTTACATATACAGGTATTAGGAAATGATTGTACAAGCAGTTAAAATTTGGCAAAGTTCTTTTATTCTGAATATCGGTTAAATATGCTAGTTGTCACTTTTGCCGTAGCTTTTATAAATTTACTGACTTCATCACTGCAGATGCATTAATTCAGATACGACTTACAAGTGCACCATATTTAGCCTTATTCAGCAATTCTTCTTAGTTTCCTCACATACACACTCAAAGATAGACCTGATATGCATCAAGCCCATATTTTTATATATGAAGACTAATTCAGGTCGTTTTCATGTCAAATGCTGTGGATGCAGTTGTCTCTACTGCTTCTAGCATTTCAGCTACCAGAAATCTCACTCCTAGTTCAAGAAGGGTGTTCAAGGCACTAAAGGAATATACTAGGAAACTAAATGACATTAATTTATTCACACAAAATATTGAAGACTGGGTTCTGGCGAATTCACCTGCTGACACTACCAATGTGGAGCAATGTTTCAGGTCTCCATTTCTGATTGATGAGTTACGAACCCTGGATTTTGCTCTGGAAGGGGTCTTATTTCAGCAGTTAATTCGTATGCCTTGCTCCCCTTATGCTTCGGATAATTTGAAAGAAGACGAATACCTTGCGTTGGAAGATTTCCTACATGCTATTGCTGATTGCATGTGGCGAACTTTCTGGCATAAAACTGGATCATCACCTTACCATGTGTCCTGTCCTCGCTATGCTGGATCCAAGTTCTATACCGTGGAAAAAGCAATATTGAGAGGAAGGCTTCAATCCCTATGTGGTGCTGCTTTAGTATCAAACACCGGGAGTAACCAACAAGTCCGTTGGGATGAAGTGGTCGAGTTTGCATTATTCAGATCTCAGATTGTGATGGGGAAAGAGTTGCAAATGTCTTCATCTTCCATATGTGAAGCCCTCTTCTATGGTGTTCATATACTGCTTTCCAGAAAATTGAGCAATTATAGTACTGCTTGCAGTGATTCTGTATATATCTTGGTTCTTGATTCAAACTTTGGAGGTGTTGTGAAACTTGGAGGAGACCTTGGAAAACTTGAAATTAACTTGGATAACCCATACGATTCCATGGTAGATTGGATCAGGTCTCATGCTGAAGTAAATGTTTCTCCAGTGGATCGGATATGGAACAAGTTGGGAAATGCAAATTGGAGAGACTTAGGGACTCTGCAACTATTACTAGCAACATTTCACACCATTGTTCAGTGGAATGGACCACCGAGAAAATCCATGGCATCTCTCGCATCAGATCACAGCCTCCGGCTTCAGAAGCGGAGGATAGAACGCACCCTTTTCGACAGTGACCATGCATTAGCTGCTTTCCAAGAGGCTAGCCAGGGTGCCATAATCAAACTTGATCACAGCGACAATGTATCTCTCAAGAAGCAGCCATCACGTTTGAAGCTTAGGCAAGGTGAGGTGTTGCTATTGGAAGATCAAGAGAAGGGACAGATAAGTTTTCAAGTACAGGAATCTCTGCAAGGATGGAACTGCTGTTCCTACTGTGCTGTAGCTTTAGAATGTCCCTCACAGTTGTTGACTTTATATGTGGGTGACCATGTTTCTCGACTGGAGCCGTCACTGGAGGACATGAGTCTGTGGTATCAAGTGCAGAGGCAAACGAAAGTACTGAAAATTTTCAAGGAACATGGAATTTCATGTAAAAATCTACCTGAAATAGTTGGATGTGGCAGAATTTTGCACTCGGGTCCTTGTAAGAAACAGAGCCCAAAGGGACGATGTGATCATCCATTATGTGGTACCCCAATACTTGTTTCCCATCCAGTTGGAGAACCAATTTCAGCAATATTAGCTCGTGAAGGCCCATTTCCCTCCGAGGAGGCAATCAGATGCTGCAGAGATTGCTTAGCAGCTCTGAGAAGTGCAAAGTTGGCAAATGTGCAGCATGGTGATATATGTCCAGATAACATCATACTGAGTGATGCTCAAGAAGGTGCAAGGGGGAGAAGGAGTTGTTTATATGTTTTGGTGTCGTGGGGGAGGGCAGTTCTGGAAGATAAAGACTCTTGCGCGGCTGTGAATTTACACTTCTCCTCAGCCCACGCTATGCAGAATGGAAAGCTTTGCCCTTCATCTGATGTAGAGAGCCTAGTTTACATCCTCTACTTAATTTGTGGGGGTACAATGCCTACTCAGGGGCAAGTAGATTCTATTGAATCGGCTTTACAGTGGAGGCAGAGATGTTGGTCCAAGAGACTCATTCAACAACACCTAGGTGAGGTTTCTTCTGTCTTGAAAGCATTTGCTGATTATGTAGACAGCCTTTGTGGGACCCCATATCCAGTCGATTATGATATTTGGCTCAATAGACTAGATAGGGCCGTGGAGAACTCAGCAGGCAGAGGGAAATTGATCGAACAAGTACAACGACTGGAGGAGGATGTTCCCGAGTCTTCAGGTACTTGCAAAGATGAAGATTCTGTATCTTGGTGAGTACTAACATTTGTTATTGGTTTACACGGGTGGGGTATCATTCGTAGACTTGTAGCGAGTGGATGTCAAATTGTCAATGCATGCTGGTTTTTGGTTTTTTCAAGTCTCCATTTCCATCAGCAGCTTTCTAATTCAAAACTTTGGGAATTTATGCTGGTCATTTTTTTGTAGATGAATGCATATGCCCCACCCCCTAATTCTTCTATGCTATTGAGTAAATTAACCTTCAACATCATCCTTGTTCCACTATATAATCCCACTCTTCTATAAAATGTATCTAAGTTGACTTTTCAATCTTTTAAGGATTGTGCTTTATTTTTCACATTGTTTGTACCTTCATGAATTTCATCTTTAAAAAAAAAAAAAAAAAAAAAAAAAAAACCAAAAAACGTGCCACTTATTTTGGGATGGGACAAAAAGAAAACCGCAAACACATAAGTTCCATTGTGTTATGCAATATCCTTAACTTGTATAGAGTGTATCATAGATGACCTTTTTTTTTTTTTATTTAATTAATTGATGACTGAATATATTACATGCATTAATATTTAAAAAAACTTAATTGGGAGAAGGATGGAGGTAGGTTTTACCAGCTTTGAGCATCCAAGATACGTAAAAATGAAGGAAAGTTAAATAAGTTGGATTGCCATCACCATTTGGTTGGGAGAGTGGTGGTGGTGCAGTTACAAGTAGTAGTTGGGTGAGCTTTTTGAAATCCTAGATGGTAACACAAACATACATTCTTTCCTGAAACTACTAATTGCTGTTGCTGTTGCTGCTGATGTAATATATTCTTGTGTTCGGAAGAGCTAGAATTGGGTAAGCCTATAGACAGCTCCAGGTCAACTTCAGCTGAAGATTCATCAGAACAAGTCAAGGCGCTGCTACTGCTGACACTGTTGCTATTAGAGTAGTCTGATATTGTAGCCGTAGGAGGAGGAGGAGGAGGAGGATGATGATTCCAAATGCTGAACACGGGTGCTGCTGGTAAACTACAAGTAGCAATTGAAGCGGTTGGGAGGATTAATGAACATGTTTGATGAAATTTTGGAACATTATCACTGCTGCTGTTGCTAGCAGTTGCTGTTGTGGGTGTGTTTGGGATGGGTTGTTGGTTTGTTTTGGGATCCACTCCGGCGGCATTAAGGAGGAGTTTCCTTTTGATATGGGTGTTCCAGTAATTCTTTATCTCGTTATCAGTTCGTCCTGGTAACCTAGCCGCTATCATTGACCACTTGTTGCCTAGCAAGGATTGAAGGTGAATGATGAGTTGGTCTTCATCATGTGTGAAATTGCCCCTCTTGAGATCAGGCCTTAAGTAATTTATCCACCTTAACCTACAACTCTTTCCACACCTTTGCAAACCTGCATTGCGTTGCGTTGCGTTGCATTATTATAGATAGATATATAGATAAATAGAAAGAGAATGCATAATATAATATAATAATATACCAGCAGATTTGGGAAGGGAACGCCAAGAGCCTTGGCCATGGGAGCGGATGTAGGCGCTAAGACGGTCATCTTCTTCCTTAGTCCAAGCCCCTTTGTTCATATGATCCTTTTCACAGCACGGTGATCGACCCATCAACCCTAAACCTTAACACTGCCTAATTTATACAAAATCTATCTATGTCTGTCCAAACAGATTGCTATTAAATACTAGTAGAGTAAAATTAAAATTATCTTCCATGAATTTAAGGGAGAGAGATAAAAGAGGGAAACCTAACCGTGTTTATTTGTTGGGGGTTTATAAGAAAGAGAGTGAATAAATAGGTCTACCCTTGTATTTATATATAAATATAAATGAACTAACTCACTCGGACGGGGAAGGTGGGGGAAGGTAAGGTTGAACAACCGCATTGTGCGGCCCGCGATCTCAGTAAATTCTCATTTTTGCCTTACATAATAATGGCGTATAGTCATTTTGATCAACTTTCACAATTTTACCTGTTTGTTGATGCTGACTCGCTGTTGGGGCCCATCCACGCCCCCCTCGAATAAGAATTGATAGTTTGCAGGGAGGGAGGGCATTTGACTCGGGGGTTGGTTGGTAGAGACTTCAAAGACGAGTGGTTACCATTTAATCTTTTAATTTCCATTTGGATATTGGTTGGTAGGTAGGTAGGTAGGTAGGTATAACTATACTAACCAATCCCCCCCTCCTTCCTTTTACTAATGTTTGACACTAATATCTAAGTAGGAATATAATTGTGCATAATATTATACTCTTTCCGTTTCAACTTCAATTTCAATGGAGACCCAACTTTTTAAATACAAGATTTAAAAAAAAAATAGAAAAGAGAATTAATAAAAAAAGTGATATATGATTATAAAAAGTAAAATAGCAAAGAAAATAAGTAAAATAAATAGTATTTTAATTGATGTTGTGAGTATAAAAGTAAAGTGAGAGACAGTAAGTAAGAGAAATGAAATAAAATTATGTCATTTTGTACAATCTCTATTGAGGAGATACTAACAAAAATATATTGTGTTAGGTTGGACGAAGGGGTAATTCATAATATAATTCAGGTAAATAAAAAAGTGGAATTATTTGAATTCGTGATAGATCAATAAACAAGATGATGTTTTATACGACTGAGATTGTTAGGAGATTATGTATTGAATTTGAGGTTGAAAAATTTGTAAATGTGCGACCCAAAGTGTAGGATGTAATTAGCGGTGTAAATTGTTCGGTTTGGAGGAATTTATTGATCGAACCACTAGTTAGCCAAAATCTAGGGAGAAACGCGTTTCTCCATAAGTTATGGAGAAACGGGTCCCGACTTGTCGCGCGACAATGAACTGGATATCCAGAACCTTATGAAAGTGATATCCAGAAACCTTCAAATGAATATCCAGAAACCTTCAAAATGTTTCTGGATATTCATTTGATGGTTTCTGGATATACATTTGAAGGTTTCTGGATATCCAGAAACCTTCAATAGCAATTTCTGGATATGCCCTAACACATTTCTGGATATGCACCTAACAGTTTCTGGATATGCACCTAACAGTTTCTGGATATACATTTCACATACTTCTGGATATGCACCTAACAGTTTCTGGATATTAAACCCAAAGCTTCTGGATATCCAGAAGCTTTGGTCTTGGCCTTGGATTTTTTTTTCTGGATATCAAATGCAAAGCTTCTGGCTATTAAAAACACGTTTCTCCATAGTTATGAAGAAACGCGTTTCCCAGCAGACCTACTCCACTAGTTATTGGTATGGAAAAATTTCAAATCGAAACAAATTATGAAAAAATTCAAATCGAACCAAATCAAATCAAACCAAGCCGCTATGATTTGATTTGGTTTGGTTCAAACCACAGTTCAATTATGTAGTTCAAATCAGGGTTCATACCGCGATCTAGCCCGTGGTTCAGACCATAGTTTATACTACGGTTCAAATCACGATTCAGACCGCAACTTATTATCAGATTTATTTAAATTTTCCTTGATTACGCAGGAAGAGCGAAATATGTGGGTGTTTAAGAGAAAAGTCGGAGAAAGAGAGAGAGAGACTAGGGAAAGAGAGTGGGCGAAGAAAGAAAACGCTTTACAATATCGATCGTTAAGAGAACTTTGTTATATATGTGTCGCAATGAAAATAACAAATGATAAATCAATATTAAATAAGCTACAAAACGGGTGCTAGGATTAGTTTATACAATTTAGGTTTTTTTATTGATCTAACATTAAATATTAGTAAATATACGAAAATATTAAATTAAATAAGATACAAACGGGTTTAGGATTGTTTATTTAATTTAATTTTGTATGGTGGTTTGGTTTGGCGATTTGGCATCGCGGTTCGATTTGGTGGTTCGGTTTCGTGGTATCAAACCGCAGTTTGGTTCGGTTTGGTGTGGGAGGGTTCAGATGGTGATGGCCAAACGGGTCGGCCCGTCCCGACCTGATCCGTGCGGACCAACCCGCGGGCGGGACGGGTTGAAGCCCGTCAGCCCGTTTGATGAAACGGGCCTAAACTCGGCCTGGCCCATCCCATATCTCCGGTTCAAGCCCGCCCGTTTGGCTCGAATCTGAAGATTCACGGGCCAAACAGGTTTTCCTATTTGTTTTATTTTTTTTAATAAGGTCCGTACGGACTAGTATTTATTTATTTTTTTATTAATTTTTTATTGACTAGAAAATAATATTTTAGACTTTATTTATGACTGATATTTTTTACAAAAATGTATATAAAAAAAGATAGAAAAAACTAAACAAATGAAAGTATATAAAAGAAAAGAGGGACATACTATCCTTTATTTATTTTTATTTTTTGTTAATTTTTTATTGACTATGAAATAATATTTTAGGCTTTTTTTATTACTGATATTTTTTACAAATAGGTATATAAAAACGATAGAAAAAAACTAAACAAATGAAAGTATATATAAAAAAAAAAGGGACGGACAATCATTTTTTATTTTTATTTTTTTTATTAATTTTTTATTGACTAGGAAATAATATTTTATACTTTTTTTACTCCCTCCGTCCTAGAGTAATATTTTTAGTTTTTTTTTTTGTTTGTCTGAAGGACTTTGAGCAATATGGTAAATACTTTAGGATTTAGTGTGGATTTTAGGAGTTGGGGTAAAGTAAAAGCATTATTAATATTTTTTAAAGGTTAAATTATTATTATTATTAAATATTTTTCTCTTAATTATTACTATTATGTAATATTCAATTATCAATAATATTAGTAAACATTTTTTTACATATATGGTAATGATTTAGGATATGCATTGAGTTTAGGATATGTAATATAGGTTTTAGGGTATAAGATATATGATAAATGATTTAGATATGACATATAGTTTAGAATACGGGTTATGAGGTATATGATTTAGGGTATGGGGTATATATATGATTTAAGTTATAGGGTTAGGGTATAGACTTTATAGGGTTTAGGGTATAGTGGTATAATACTATAAGGTTTAGGGTATAGGGGTATATATTTTAGAATTTAGGTATATAATTTAGGATTTAGGGTATAGAGTATAAATATGATTTAAGGTATATGGGTTATGATATGAGATATATATGGTTTAAGGTTTAGTGTTTAGTGAGTGGTATATATAAGATTTAGTGTTAAATATGATTTAAGATATATGATTTAGGGTTAGGGTATGGGATATATAGGATTTAGGATTTAGTGTTTAGTGAGTGGTATATACTATAAGGTTTAGGGTATAGGGGTATATATACTTTAGAGTTTAGGTATATGATTTAGGGTTTATGGTATATGGTATAAATATGATTTAAGATATATGGGTTAGGGTATGGGATATAGGGTTTAGGGTTTAGTATTTAGTGAGTGGTATATATAGGGTTTAGTGAGTGGTATAAATATGATTTAAGATATATGATTTAGGGTTAGGGTATGAAATATATAGGGTTTAGGGTTTAGTGTTTAGTGAGTGGTATATATAGGGTTTGCCAAAATCTAGGGAGAAACGCGTTTCTCCATAAGTTATGGAGAAACGGGTCCCGACTTGTCGCGCGACAATGAACTGAATATCCAGAACCTTATGAAAGTGATATCCAGAAACCTTCAAATGAATATCCAGAAACCTTCAAAATGTTTCTGGATATTCATTTGATGGTTTCTGGATATACATTTGAAAGTTTCTGGATATCCAAAAACCTTCAATAGCAATTTCTGAATATGCCCTAACACATTTCTGGATATGCACCTAACAGTTTCTGGATATGCACCTAACAGTTTCTGGATATACATTTCACATACTTCTGAATATGCACCTAACAGTTTCTGGATATCAAACCCAAAGCTTCTGGATATCCAGAAGCTTTGGTCTTGGCCTTGGGTTTTTTTTTTCTGGATATCAAATGCAAAGCTTCTGGCTATTAAAAACACGTTTCTCCATAGTTATGGAGAAACGCATTTCTCAGCAGACCTACTCATAGGGTTTAGGGTTTAGTGAGTGGTATAAATATGCTTTAAGATATACTCCCTCCGTCCCGCCCGACTTAGGACATTTTTCCATTTTGGGCGTCCCATCCGACTTAGGACAACCCCAAAATGGAAAGTACTTTATTAATGGGACCCACATTTACACTCACAACAAATTTTCACTCATCACTCCCTACCCCACTTTCTCTCACCTACATCACTTTTCATACTCACATTATCCACCCACTTACACTTTTTCCTTAATCCCCGTGCCCAACCTAAACGTCCTAAGTCGGGCGGGACGGAGGGAGTATGATTTAGAATTTAGTGTTTAGTGAGTGGTATAAATATGATTTAAGATATATTATTTAGGATTAGGGTATGGGATATATATGGGTTAGGGCTTATAAATGTGTGTTTATTTTTTTATTAATTTTTTAAAAACTAGGAAATAATATTTTAGACTTTATTTATTACTGATATTTTTTACAAAAAGGTATATAAAAAAAGATAGAAAAAAACTAAACAAATGAAAGTATATAAAAGAAAAGAGGGACGGACTATCCTTTATTTATTTTTATTTTTTATTAATTTTTTATTGACTAGGAAATAATATATTAGACTTTTTTTATTACTGATATATTTACAAAAAGGTATATAAAAAAGATAAAAAAAAAACTAAACAAATGAAAGTGTATAAAAGAAAAGAGGGACGGACTACCCTTTATTTTTTATTTTTTTTTATTAATTTTTTATTGACTAGAAAATAATATTTTAGACTTTTTTTATTACTGATATTTGTTACAAATATGTATATAAAAAAAGATAAAAAAAAAACTAAATAATTTAAAGTATATAAATTGTTTAGTAGATAAAAAAACCTATTTTTTACAAATAGGTCCGTGCGGACCTTATTGTAAACGGGCCAACAGGCCACGGACCAAATGGATATTCCGATCCGCGTGCCAAAGTTCGGTCCATGCTGACTTCCTTGATCCAAGCCCGCCCCGTATGCAAAGCAGGCTGGGCGGACTACGGACCACGGACCACGGGCTGGACGGGCCCGGGCCAAACGGGCCACGGACAACTGTCCGTGCGGACCTCCAACGGATTTTGGCCCATTTTGGCCATCTCCAGGGTCAGACCACAAACCAAACTAAACCATGTGATTTGCCAATATTTGAGACCGAATCGAACCATTTATACTTGAAAATCAAACCAAATCGCATAGTTTGGTTCGGTTCGATCTCAAACCGCGGTTTGAATCGAACCAATTACACCCACAGCGCGTATAGAAGTTGGTATGCGACCTTAACAGTTAGGCCAAATCAGTCCGAGAGCTTGATCTCTGAATACAACTATTGGAGTTATGTGGCAAAACTCTTTGGCGCATAGCCCCTGTTCCATGCCTGTGATGTGTCTTTTTTAGTGGTTCTTTTCATAACCATTGGGTGGGTTAGGAATAACCAGTCTAAATACTAGCTATCCCCTAACAACTTAATAACATAGGAGATACAACTAAAGATTTAGAGAGACAAAGAGAGAGTGATGAGCCCAGACCAGCTAGACCGGGCCCAAGCTCGGTCTGGTCCAAAGACCCAGTATGACGTGTCACTCCCTGGATCGCTGGAGTCAAGACCACGGACAGATAGACCCCTGAGGTCAAGAACGCGTTCCTCTCATCATCATCCTACCCCATCCCGGGGAGGTCCTGACCGTCAGCCTGGTGACCGCAGGAGTCGTGCCCGCAGCATCCGTGCCCGCGTCAATTGCCATTGACCGCGCCTATGATGTTGACCGCGGGCTCATACCTGACTCCCGGTTATCTCACCAGCCTCCCGGTTAAATACCAAGGCTTACTGAGCGAGTTATCTTACTGGCTCTAACATGCAAGTAGCCGGCTCACTCCCATCGCATTCAATGCGGCTCAGTCAGGCGCCTACTATTGCATTAAATGTGCCGTGCCGAATACACGGTTCCTGTCCACATCAACGACATCCCCTCTGACAGTGAATCTTCCTTCCCTGACAGACCCAATCAGATGCGAACATGTGTATGCGGTCAAATACCAATGTGCCCTTTAGGGCTGACCTCATGGCTTACGTCAGCGGGTAGCACCTCCTGGCCTATAAATAGAAGACCTTTGTCCCCTTGGACAAGGTAAGTTCCAAATATAGACTGTAAGCCATATTACTCTCAAACCCTAAACACTCACACACATTCAAGGTATTCCAAGCCTTATATACTCAGTATTCTTACTCTCACACCAGAGGGCCTGAGTTGGATTAACATCCAACTTTGACCTTAACGGTGCTTCATTTGTGTTGTGTTTTAGGTACATCCAACCACTAAAAATATCCTGCCAGATATCCTCGAACCGCTCTGACCCAAACCTCATGGCGTCATCAGAGAGAGAGAGAGAGAGAGAGAGAGAGAGAAAATCTGTTCATTGATTCAAGAAAAAATTGATTCAAGGAAAATATGAAGGAGGCGTTATAAAGTCAATTTTGGATTATTAGAGACTATTGAATCCGGTGGTTTCCATCTTGCGATTTGATGTGGATGTTCATCTGATATAAGATTGATGGTCTATAATACATCTGGAACACATTTGATATAGTTCAATTGCTCATATGTTATCTCCCTATTGTGGTACATTCCGACTGTATGTTCTAGTTACCTAGAAATTTGTTACAAACAGTAGAGATTTGTAATTTGTATCTTTGATCCAACATATTAATAATATTTTTTTTCCATTTTCTCGTGAACACGTAGCTAACTAAAGTTGGTAAACCAAATAAACGTGTATTCTTGTTTTACTGTTTGTTATTGGATGCTATTTTTTATTTTCAGCTACAACAAAGAAAGAAAAAAGTTTTATTGTAAGAATGACTAGTGTTTTATTAATATGTCAAAACTTAAAACTTTGGACAAATTATACACATTGCACCTTACCTAAGTTAATGCTTTTGAGCTTGTGATGTAGAACGGATCCACAAATAGAGAAAACGTAGCAGAATTATTACCAACAAAACCTTGAATTAAGAACTAACCCTCACACGAAGATTAGATAATTCAAGCCATTATTATTAAACCCTCGCAAAAGAATTTAACACAATCGAACCACGAACACGGATATGAATTACTCCTCGCAAAAGGATATAATCCTAGTAATCAAACGAATAAGATTACTTTGCAAGCCAAGAAATGACTTAATTTTCTTAAGAAAAGAAAAGAAAAGAGAACCCTTGAAGAAAGTAAATTGTTTATTCTTCAAAAATTGTGAAAATAATAATCCTACAAAGGTATTTATAGTTTCAACCATAATTAAGAGTCCTAATCTAGACAGGAAATCAAAAAGGAACAAACAAACCTATTCCAAAACAGCTAGCAAGGAAAACAAAAGGAAACTAAATCTGAAAAGGAAATGAAATCTGTGTTGCTGCGACATTGGGAGCGGACGCTCCCCCTCATTGGGAGCGGATGTAACGACCCTAACCCTAGGCACAATTTTAGTATCATATTATATGCTTTTAATATTAATGTTAACCTTCTGTGTTCATTTATGTCTTTAATTTCTTATGTTAAGACGAGGTGGTTGGAAAATAATTTTAAAACATTAGAATTGCAAGGGAAATTTAATAAAGCATCTTGGGGGAAATATAAAAAGAATAGAAAATAGATAAAGTATGAAATGAGGTTAAAGTGTGTGGGGCAAAGAAATTAGAGTAAGGGGTTAGTTTCACTACCTTAGAACTTGGAGGACCTAATTGCTTATTTTTGAAAGCCTTTAATTAATTTGGCATGGGGGGCCATGTCTTCCCCCTTATTTCCCTCACCCTTCATCCCCTTAGTCAAAGACTACCACACTCCTCCCATACTTCCTCCATCCTCTTCATTCTTCCCTCATCATCTTCTTCTTCCTTCTTCCCAAATTTCCATGGAAGTTCTTTCATGAAAGCCTCACTTTCCAAGTTCTTACCAAGTTCAATTCTCCTTCATTTGGCAATCCGATCGTACTTTCGTGTTCAGGGTAACTAGGAGAGCACATCAAGCCAAGAAAATCCTTATTCCATCCTATATTTGCTAAAGTGAGTTATTATGACCTTTACTATGATCAGTGAGTTACAAGCTCGGAAGTATGGAGAGAGATTACAAGAGCGTCAGTGTGTGAGAATACATGTGTTTTTCATAATCTCCATACCCCTATTTATAATAAAGGTAAAATAAAAAGATAATAATCAAATCCCTAAAAACTCGGCATGATGGAGTTGCTGAGGAGAAGATTTCGGGCATGACTGTTGATGGTGGTTGGTGAAGAATCATGGTTGAATTGGTCTTCTCTGAGTGCACAAGTATCTCCTAAAAAATAGGAACCGCAAAACTGCTCTCAAGTTGTTCCAGCTTCAAGATGCTATATTGACCTACTCAAGATGTCAATCATATACATATAGTGAAAATTCCATCCCCAACATATACATTACCATGTTGACATATTATTATCCCTGTGGTGGATGTTAATTCAAGTATCTATTATGTGCTTGAGTGTGTTTATATCAGCTGATCTTTGGGGGTATAATGGAATACGATCACTTATGAGGAATTGTTTCATAAGGTGATTGGATTACATTATACCTGTGACCTCTCTCCCTCTGTGGCCATAGACTGGGGTTATAGCATCTGTATTTAGCCAAAAGCCTTACAGAGTTGCTACTATCTTATATGGTTCCCTGGAAAACGGGTCTTATAAGATGTGAATATGCCTAAGCAGTTCACAGGAGATGAGTTATAATCATAACTATCTCGGTTACATGATATTGATTCTGGTGGATATCCATTCACAGAATAAGTGGAGTATTTACTTCCACAGTGGTACGACTTATGATTCAGACGAGAAAGGTAAACAAAGGTAACGGAAGGTGTTTACTGTTTTACCAATATGTGAGATGTACCTTGTTATGTGTTGCATCTTACTTGGCATATTGCTGCATTCATAATAGCTTGCTGAGATTTATTCTCACCCCTCTCCCTTTAATGTTTTTAGATCCTGAGACAGGCGAACCGGCCAAGTGAGGACGGAAAGGAGTTTGGACGTGGTATTTTGGGATTGTCGGGGTATGTATAGGTTGGCGTAGAAGATGTATTTTGGTATAATTCCTTTATGGAGTTTGTGTGTATAAAACTTAGTTTCTACGTTATAACCAAAGTCTTTTGTAATTAAAACAGGTTGTTACTTTTAAAGTTATTCAAATCTTCCTCCCATGTAGAGAGGAATGAAGTTATTTTGAAATGGTTATGTTCGGCATGTTTAAGTTGTAAGTTAAATCAAAGTTTAAAAAAAAATTAGGTGGTTTGAGTTCTATTGGGGACGCTCTAGCTCGGGACACGGGTTAGGTTCCGGGTTGGGGTCCTCACAGTTGGTATCAGAGCTCGGTTAGAGTTCTCGGGTAGAGTCTAGCTGAGTGAGAGTGCGTGATAATTTACGTCGAGTGTTTAATGCAGGAGTTTATTTAATGGCTGGAAATGAGGATAATTAGCATCAGGTTCCGGGCAATGTTGGTAATGTCGGGGGTGATGGAAATCCGAATGTTGAGACGATGAACATGTTCCGAGTATTTTTGCAAAATATGGCAACACAAGGGCAAGTACAGCAACATCAAGAAGGCAGACATGGGCATGGTTTGGAAAAGTTCATCAAGATGACACCTCCAAGCTTTAGTGGAGACCCGGATCCGGTGAAGGCGGAGAGATGGCTTGAAGCTATGAATAAGATTTTCGCAGCGATGGAGAGTACAGATGCAAAAAAGGTGAGATGCGCAGTCTTCAAGTTAGAAGGACCTACAGAGCATTGGTGGCAAGTAGTGAAGGATGGCTAGGATCGGGACCTTACACCGCAGACTTGGGAGAACTTCACACGCAAGTTCCGAGATCATTTTATTCTAATGGTTACAGGAGATAAGAAGGAAGTTGAGTTTTTGAGATTAGAGCAAGGATCAATGACCGTGGCGCAGTACTCAGCAAGGTTTACGGAGTTAGCTCGCTATTATCCACATTTGGTGCCGGAAGAAGAGAGACGGGTATATCGATTTGTGAAGGGATTAAGGCTAGAGTTTAGGAAACAGTTATTGACTCACGACTTCACAGATTTCCGGACAGCAGTGAATAAAGCCTATCGGATAGAGAATGATATTGACGAGCACCGAGGTAGATCTGAGGGTGGAAGTGGAAGTAAACAGAGATTTCAAGGCCAAGGTTCTGGATATAGTAGAGGGCAACAGAGAGGATCAGCACCGGAGTTAGCGAGAGGGGAAGAAGTGGCGACTCCGATAACTCGTCCGACTTCAAGACAGCTAAGGATTGTATGTGGTTATTGCAAGAAGATAGGTCATTCTGAAGACAAGTGTTGGAGTAAGCAAGGGAAATGCATGAATTATGGGGAAATGGGGCACTACAAGAAAAATTGCCCTGTATTTCATCAGAGGTTAGCTTCGGGTGCCGGTCAAAGGGGGCAAAGAGGTGGAATGAAAAGGGACAATGAAGGGAATCCAAAAGGGAATGTTTAAAGTTGAATCCTTGTTTTGAGTCTTGGAGGGATAGATCCCTCAGCGGCCTTTAGAGGTATAATACCTGTCTCAGAAGTAGGGGTCATACTTTAATAGATCCCGGTTTATTTCATGCATTTTGACATTGCATTTTGCTTTCATGTGGCATACATTGCTTAAAATGTGTTTTATGTGTTAGAGGTTTCTGCTCTTATGAGAGAGTACCTCAAATCTTCCTTGGTTTACCACTAGCGTGATGTGGTCATAACTGAGCATGTATTGCCAATTGATTTAGTATGATTATCAATTTGTGATTTTGATGTATACTTGGCCTAGATTGATTAAGTAGTGGTCGTGCATTGATACTGTCATATGAAGCGAGTCTTCTTTCCTATGCCTAATTGGTCTATATGGTATTAGATACAGATAAGCCTTTAGGTGGTATCCTTGTTATATATGCATTAAAGATTGAAAAATTTTGGTTAAAAAGTGTGAAGATTAATTGGTATGTGGTAGACTTGGGTAAGAAGTCTTCGAAAAATGTTATGTGCTAATTAGGAAAATGGTAAATGTGCTTTCAACAAAGTATTATATGACTCCAGGTTGAGAAGTGGAATTACGTATTGATTTAGTGTCAGGTTTAATGCCTATATCAAAAGCACCTTATAGAATGGTTTCGATTTTGTCGTGGTTATAATGAGCAGAGTTTTATCCTTATCTTGATGGCTTGTGGAAAATTATTATTGGTGACATCCTTGCTTATTTGAAGTTGAGAATATAATGAAAATCAATTGTGAATTGTGTTATCTATTTTTCAAGAGAAGAATTTGTGTGTGAAGTTTAACAATTGTGAGTTGGCTTGGGAATATTGCCATAATGAGTCCGTAGTTTTAGGGTTGAAAGGGGTGCTACCAAGGGAGTATCAATAGATTCTTGATAATTGTATTATCATTGATTTAGTTAACCTGGAAAGAGGTATCCATGAGGTAAGATGCCAATAAGGGTGAATCATATAGGTAGAGATGAAGAATAGGTTGACTACCGATCTGATCCTTATCTGACTAATGGATGTGAGAACTTGGCGATTTTAATTGCGTATCAAGGGAAGGTTAATTTGTGATATTATGTGAAATGGGAAAGTGATAACTTATGTTTAGAGGAAGTGAAACAGGCGGAGCAGAATTTTCTTATTTTCAACTTGGAAGTGACTAAGATTATTTTGCGTTTTACAAGTAGAAATTTTAATTATGTGCAACTAAATCCGAGATGTGTTACCGATCATAAAAGTTTAAAGTATTTGTTGGCTCGGAAGGAATTTAACAGTAAGCAGAGTCGAGGGTTGAAATTATTAAAAAGACTTAAATTGTGTTATATCTTGCTACCCGGGAAAGTTATTGTGATTGCAAATGCGATTAGCCGAAAGGCTTTTGTGTCAACAAGTATATCCTTTGAGTTGCAAGGTGATATATTATTGTGAATATTCAAGTTATACTTATAGTGTGGAGACCTTAGAGGAAGTTCAACCATGATTCAGAAGTTAAGAGGATTATCGGCTAGTTTCAAGATGGGAAGACCAAGGATTTTTGTATCGAATTAGGATGGAAATTTAACCCTCAACTCGGAGTGTGCGTACCGTTGCTGCAAGAGATTAGAAGACCAGTTTTAGAGGAAGACCATAGATCTAGAATTTCGATTCATCAGGAAAGTTCGAAGAGGTATCAAGATTTGAAGAAGAGTTAGAAGATTCGAATGGGAAAACATTGCGATGGAATTTTGTAACTGGACTACCTTCAACGTCGATGAAGATGGGTGTGTTGGGGTAATAGTGGATAGATGGATCAAGTCGGTTTACTTTCTACATATATCAACGAAGTATTTGAGGGAGAAATTAAAACATTGTGCATGCAGGAGATTGATTGATTTCGTGGAGTACCAATCAACATTTTACCAGATCGGAGTCGAGGATTCATTGTGCTTTTGGGAAGCTGGGTGCAAGGTTTTGAGTTCCAAGTCGAGTTTCAGTGATGTGTTTCATCCTCAGGCAGATGGGCAGACAGAGAAGACTATCCAGATTCTTGAGAATAAGTTGTGTGTTGTATGATGAATTTTCTTTCAACTTGAGAAGTTTATTTAACCTTAGTGAGTTTGCGTATACTAGTAGTTTTCAGTTCAGTATTGAATTGGTAACGTATGGAGCATTTTATGGGAGAAATTATCTTTATGATTCCTCATGTGTATGGAGTTCTTCAACTAATGATGATTAAGCGGATTTGACTTATATAGGGGGAAACGTTGAGAGTTATTAGAATCGCAAGTCCGGAATTAAACTTTTAGAGCATTCGGGTTGTGAAAAATGGGTATAATAATAATACTATTGAGGAAAATATTTGAAAGTGTAATGTGATTGCGGGGGAGGTTACCTTCTTTAATTGATTAGTAAGGTAAGCAAGTTTAAAATTCGGGATGAATTTTCTTTAAGGGGGAGTGAGTGTAACGACCCTAACCCTAGGCACAATTTTAGTATCATATTATATGCTTTTAATATTAATGTTAACCTTCTGTGTTCATTTATGTCTTTAATTTCTTATGTTAAGATGAGGTGGTTGGAAAATAATTTTAAAACATTAGAATTGCAAGGGAAATTAAATAAAGCATCTTGGGGGAAATATAAAAAGAATAGAAAATAGATAAAGTATGAAATGAGGTTAAAGTGTGTGGGGCAAAGAAATTAGAGTAAGGGGTTAGTTTCACTACCTTAGAACTTGGAGGACCTAATTGCTTATTTTTGAAAGCCTTTAATTAATTTGGCATGGGGGGCCATGCCTTCCCCCTTATTTCCCTCACCCTTCCTCCCCTTAGTCAAAGACTACCACACTCCTCCCATACTTCCTCCATCCTCTTCGTTCTTCCCTCATCATCTTCTTCTTCCTTCTTCCCAAATTTCCATGGAAGTTCTTCCATGAAAGCCTCACTTTCCAAGTTCTTACCAAGTTCAATTCTCCTTCATTTGGCAATCCGATCGTACTTTCGTGTTCGGGGTAACTAGGAGAGCACATCAAGCCAAGAAAATCCTTATTCCATCCTATATTTGCTAAAGTGAGTTATTATGACCTTTCCTTTCATTAAATGTTCATGAACTATGAATGTTGTTATTATTATTATGATGATTATTTGATGCTTTGGAAACCTTCTTGGAGTTGAGGAATTGATTAATGTTATGGAATGATGTTGTTGTTCATAAGAGTTGAGTAAGAGTGTAAGAAAATGGGTTGAGTTGGATTTAGAGGATTAATCTTGAAATAGGGTAGAAAATGGGTGGAAAAATCAAATGGTAAATAATCTAGGTTTAGGATATGTTACCTTGGGGTTAAAGGGTTTGGAATGAAATTAGCAAAGTTAGAAATCCCTTTTAGGATCACAAATTAGAAGGATCTTGGTACAAGTTTTGGGTTTTGGGCATTACTAAGGAATTCTGCTGTTGATGCCTATTTCTGGCCGTGGCACGAGTCGTGCCCCTAGGCACGAGTCGTGCCCATGGCCAACTCGTGGTTACGATTCGTGAAATGAGAGCCAAATCGTTCTAATCAACTTAAGGGTGAATTGGCACGAGTCGTGCCCTCAGGCACGAGTCGTGCCCTGTGGAGATCATGAGTCGTGCTTGCCAAGGGACGCTTGATTCTGGGAAAGGCCAAAGGGGCACGAGTCGTGCCCTGGCCTGGTTACTTTGCACTGTCTTTAGAGCTGTTCAAACCTAATCAAACTAGAACTAAAATGAAATCTCTTTAACCTAGATTAAAGTAGAATACTTTGGCTACGCAATGACGTCTTATTTGACCAAAATGGATTAGTGGAAGTAGTTTAAATATTGTCCGGAAAATGGTTAATAGTCTTGATTAGTAACTTCACCAAAGTGGTTCAAACTTGGGAAGTAGATCTTGAACTTTTATTAAGGTTATTCGAGGTTGTATAATGACTATGTAGGAATGGTTTATGATACATAGTGGCCTTACTTGCCCCATATCCTTGGTGATTGGTTTGAATAGTGTAGAAGCTGTATGTTACCCTATCGTGCTAGTTGGGAATGTGTAATTATCACATTGTTTCATTATTATTCAAAGGGTGGATTTATATACTATGTTGTTAACTTGTTATCCCAAGTGTGGATATGATTATCGTATGGCTGTATTGTTATCCCATTTGTGGATTTATTGGTTATATTGTACCTTACTTGGATTCATGTTCATTGATGGTAGATAATAATCAAATCCCTAAAAACTTGGCATGATGGAGTTGTTGAGGAGAAGATTTCGGGCATGACTGTTGATGGTGGTTGGTGAAGAATCATGGTTGAATTGGTCTTCTCTGAGTGCACAAGTATCTCCTAAAAAATAGGGACCGCAAAACTGCTCCCAAGTTGTTCCAGCTTCAAGATGCTATGTTGACCTACTCAAGATGTCAATCATATACATATAGTGAAAATTCCATCCCCAACAATTGCCCCCAAATTTTTTTGAATCAGAGAGAACTTGGAGAGTCAAGATTTTTTTTAAAAACTGCTACTCCCCGCACCGATATTAAGGAAGCGGTTGATTACGCCAAAGAGTTGTCGAACGCCTTGAATGATGCTTCTAAGTCCTTGATGGAAACCAGGATGGTAACAACTTGGCAACATACCAAGATAAAGCTTTAAGAAACATTAGTTTAGATGTTTGAAATTTGGTATGTTAGATGAGGGTTGGTCCTCAAAAATTTTTATATTTGATTTGTATGATTTGGCATGTCTTTGTTTGACATGTTTACTTTGGATCGTGTGAGTCATGTTTGTGTTGACATGACTTACTTTTGTGTGTTGAACTTGATTTTCGGTGAAGATGATAATCTTCATTCCTTAGTTGATTGGAAGATGATTTCATCTTTTTCGGGTGTTCATATTGGTAACATGTTAATGTTACAACCAATGGTCACAACTTGAATAAGTGTGAAATCGTGCGCTCTGGCGAAGGTGTCAAAACCTTAATTCGTTTGAAAAGATGTATAATCTTTTAACCATAAGTAAAATGTACCTTTGATCAAGGTAAGTCGTTTGAAGGAATAGAACAAGTATCAGCCGTCCTGGCGTGTCAACATGTTCCATCCCTCTCCAGCTAAAGTTTCAACATGTTGGAGCCGTACTGGCGTGTTAACATGTTGAACTTCTTTATCTCAGGTCAAACATGTCAGATCCGTACTGGCGTGTTAACATGTTCAACCTGATCCATCTTAGGTCTCAACAAGTCGGAGCCGTACTGGCGTGTTAACATGTTGAGCCTACTCCGCTTGTTCAAGTTGTATACCTCGCAAAACAAATTCATATTAGGATTGGGTGTTAGCTTAGCTAACACCCCTCCGATGCTTAAGTCAGTAAGAGTTTTTAGCATAACATAAGAATTGACAAACATAAATAAATGACTTGACAAAATTTAAATCATACCTGTTTTTGGAGTTTGCTTTTATGAAAAAATGACAACTTACATGAAATACAACTTGAGGTACTTTTTTTTTTCTGCCAACATTTTGACATGTTGAAGATAGGCGGTCATCTTTTCTTATTTTGTCAGCCTCATTGTGATTATTTTAGGACTATAAGCTTATCTTCTTCTAGTCTGATGAATTTAACAGCTCTCGTCCGGACATCTTCAAGTCTCTTGCATGGAGTCATGACCAATTCGTCATAATAAGGTGAACCCTTCTTCAAGCCCAATCTGAATGCCTCGGTGGCCGTGGACATGTTCAAGTTGGGGATAGTCACTGCCTCTTTGTTGAACCTGTTCAAATAGTCTTTTAAGCTTTCGTCAGGTTGTTGCACCACCCTGTAGAGGTCACTAGTTAGTTTCTCAAAAGCTCTATTACATGAAAATTGATTCACAAACATATTGACTAATTGAGAATAAGATGATATAGAGTTTAGAGATAGGCCGGTTAGCCATTTCAAAGCTGGTTCAGTCAAGGTGGAACCAAAGCCCTTACAAAGACAGGCTTCTTTGAGGATTGAAGGAATGCTGATAATGTCCATTAATTCTTGGTATAGCAACACATGCTCTACTGGATCTGTGCTCCCATCGTACTTCTTCATGTGGGGCACTGCAAATCTCTTCGGGATATCCATGTTGGCTATTGCTGGAACAAAGCGAGACTCATTATAACAAGTTGGAGAAGCTTGATGATAAGGCAAGGTAACTCCAGGCACATTCCTAATCATCTCTTTGATCTGCTGCAACTCTCTAGCAACTTGACTTTCTGCAAAAGTGTTAGCATAAAATTGAGAAGCAGAATGATCAAATGCATTATAAAAACTTCCTGTTTGTCCTGAAGACGGAGTGACATAAGTATAGCAAGATGTTGGCACAGGTTGGCTGAATGGGAAGGTGTGACCATGTTGGGCAACTTGACTAGTTATCACAGTTGTACTATCAGTCTGTACTGCACTCGCCATGGGGATGTCTCCAAGATTGCCCCCAGTACCTGCACCAAAAAGAGTTCTAGGAAATAAAGGTGATAATGGAGTTACAACTTGAGGCTCAACTTGATTCCCTTTTCGCAGATTCTCAATTGCATTGAAAATCATAGTATTGGTATCCTGCTGAGCATCCATTCGCTTATTCAGTTCATTCAACATGGTTGCCATATTAGTCATGAAACCAAGATTGATTTTAGACGCGGTCATCTCTCGAGGTGCATCTTGCTGCCCCCCAGTCGCCCTGCCCCCAGCCGCGGAGGTTACTGAGGTTACCTGACCGGAAGTTGGATTGATCATTTTGATGTTCTAAACAAATCTAAAAAACCAAATTTCCCACAGACGGCGCCAAATTGTTTTGGTCAAATTTCGACAAATGATTGTAAATAACCAAATATTTCAAGAAAAGAATTGGGTACAATGGAATATAGATTTGTGTATGTGATAATCAACGAACAAAAGAATTTTGACGAGGAAAGCCCTTGAATGATTTGTTCGCCGGCATAAAACCTCGGGAGGATTTGGGACCTACCTTGACCAAAGTTTTACTATGATCAGTGAGTTACAAGCTCGGAAGTATGGAGAGAGATTACAAGGCGTCAGTGTGTGAGAATACATGTGTTTTTCATAATCTCCATACCCCTATTTATAATAAAGGTAAAATAAAAAGATAATAATCAAATCCCTAAAAACTCGGCATGATGGAGTTGCTGAGGAGAAGATTTCGGGCATGAATGTTGATGGTGGTTGGTGAAGAATCATGGTTGAATTGGTCTTCTCTGAGTGCACAAGTATCTCCTAAAAAATAGGAACCGCAAAACTGCTCCCAAGTTGTTCCAGCTTCAAGATGCTATGTTGACCTACTCAAGATGTCAATCATATACATATAGTGAAAATTCCATCCCCAACATATACATTACCATGTTGACATATTATTATCCCTGTGGTGGATGTTAATTCAAGTATCTATTATGTGCTTGAGTGTGTTTATATCAGCTGATCTTTAGGGGTATAATGAAATACGATCACTTATGAGCAATTGTTCCATAAGGTGATTGGATTACATTATACCTGTGACCTCTCCCCCTCTGTGGCCACAGACTGGGGTTATAGCATCTGTATTGAGCCAAAAGCCTTACAGAGTTGCTACTATCTTATATGGTTCCCTGGAAAACGGGTCTTATAAGATGTGAATATGCCTAAGCAGTTCACAGGAGATGAGTTATAATCATAACTATCTCGGTTACATGATATTGATTTTGGTGGATATGCATTCACAGAATAAGTGGAGTATTTACTTCCACAGTGGTACGACTTATGATTCAGACGAGAAAGGTAAACAAAGGTAACGGAAGGTGTTTACTGTTTTACCAATATGTGAGATGTACCTTGTTATGTGTTGCATCTTACTTGGCATATTGCTGCATTCATAATAGCTTGCTGAGATTTATTCTCACCCCTCTCCCTTTAATGTTTTTAGATCTTGAGACAGGCGGACCGGCCAAGTGAGGACGGAAAGGAGTTTGGACGTGGTATTTTGGGATTGTCGGGGTACGTATAGGTTGGCGTAGAAGATGTATTTTAGTATAATTCCTTTATGGAGTTTGTGTGTATAAAACTTAGTTTCTACGTTATAACCAAAGTCTTTTGTAATTAAAATAGGTTGTTACTTTTAAAGTTATTCAACTCTTCCTCCCATGTAGAGAGGAATGAAGTTATTTTGAAATGGTTATGTTCGGCATGTTTAAGTTGTAAGTTAAATCAAAGTTTAAAAAAAAATTTAGGTGGTTTGAGTTCTATTGGGGACGCTCTAGCTCGGGACACGGGTTAGGTTCCGGGTTGGGGTCCTCACAACGGACGCTCCCTTATTCCAGAGACTTGAGGTGGAATTTGGTCAATTGGGAGCAGGCGCTCCCCCCCTTGGGAGCGGACGCTCCCAAATGTAGTAACACACGCTGCATTATGCTCCCCCACTTTAAACGGATTTGCCCTCAAATTCGTGTCCGTATAAAGAGGAGCATCAGGAAAATACTCAGCCAAATCTGATACATTGAACGTAGGAGAGATATTCCACCCATCTGGTAAATCTACTACATAAGGGTTGTCATTGATCTTCTTCACTATCTTGCAAGGACCAATCTTTCTCGGATGAAGCTTGATATGTGTACCTTGGGGAAACCGTTCCTTCCGTAAATGCACCATAACGAAGTCCCCAATAGAGAACACCTTCACCCGACGATGCTTGTCCGCATCAGCTTTATACTTCGCATTAGACGCCTCAATATTCCTAGCAACCTCTTGTTGTACCACATCAAACTTTTCCGCCATATGCTCTGCCGCAATGCTATAACCGGGTAGCTTGGGGAGGGGAACCAAGTCAAGAGTATGGGATGGCGGGCGTTGGTACACTATCTCAAATGGTGACTTCTTGGTCGTGCGATTGGTGATGTTGTTGAAAGTAAATTCAGCAGTAGCCAATACCAAATCCCACTTCTTCGGAGTCTCCCCACATAGACAACGAATCATATTACCCAACGAATGATTAACCATTTCTGTTTGTCCGTCAGTTTGAGGATGAAAAGAACTACTAAACTGTAGTTCTGTCGGAAGCAAACCCCATAAAGTGCGCCCAAAATGGCTCTAGAACTTTGTGTCACGATCAGAAGTGATTGTTTTGGGAATGCCATGCAAATGCACCACCTCCTTGAAGAACAATCCCGCAATATGACAAGCATCCGAAGTTTTGAGACAAGGGATAAAATGTGTCATCTTTGAGAAACGATCAACCACTACAAAGACCGAATCATTACCACGTTGTGTACGAGGTAACCCAAGCACAAAATCCATAGAAATATCCTCCCAAGGATCCTCAGGAATAGGTAGGGGAGTATACAAACCCGTATTCTGCGCTTGACCCTTGTTCAACTGACACACCATGCACTTTTTCACAACTGCATAAGTGTCCCTCCGTAGATGGGGCCAAAAGTACTTCCTCGTAACCAACTCAACAGTCTTGTCTCTACCACAATGACCATATTTATCAATTTCCTGAATAAGACTTTCCCGGACTGAACCATGAGGAATGCACAAGCGATCTAAGTAAAATAAATACCCATCCTGAATCAGGAATGGTCCATGAAAATTACCATCCTGACATCGAGCCTAATCAGCCGCAAAATCTGGGTCGGTCGCATATAAATCCTTCAAACACTCAAAAC
Source organism: Adenophora triphylla var. japonica (assembly GCA_022495995.1). Classification (NCBI taxonomy): domain Eukaryota; kingdom Viridiplantae; phylum Streptophyta; class Magnoliopsida; order Asterales; family Campanulaceae; genus Adenophora; species Adenophora triphylla. Next base: position 196,781 of record JAFEMH010003431.1, read on the forward strand.
CCACGACAACATTATGCATGGCCACCAACAAACACGCCCGACGACTCAAAGCATATGCGACTTTATTACTTTGTCCACTTTTGTGTTGAATAACAAAAGTAAACTGCTGTAAATAAGCCACCCATCGAGCATGCATTCGGTTCAAAGACTTCTGACCATTCATGTATTTCAAAGCCTCATGATCAGTGTGAAGAATAAACTCCCGATGAAGTAAGTATTGCTCCCAATGTTTGATTGCCTGAACCACCGCATAAAATTCAAGCTCATACACTGTCCACTTACGCTTCGACTCCTCTAACTTCTGACTCATAAAAGCAACTGGGCATTTCTCTTGAGTCAAAACAGTGCCAATACCCACAACAGATGCATCCGTCTCGAGTTCAAAGGGTTTAGTAAAATCCGGCAATACTAACAATGGAGCGCTAGTCAATTTTTCCTTGATCAAGGAAAAGGCAGAAGAAGCCTCACCGCTCCAAAGGAATTTCCCCTTTTTCATACATTCAGTGATAGGAGCCATAATAGTGCTAAAATTATGAATAACGCCGGCTGCATTAATCCAACCCACAGAGTATGGGGTGGGATGGTTCTGAACCGGAAGCTTCAAATTCTGCACCAAGCTCCGAGCTAACATATTTTCGCTACTTCCGCTGTCAACGATAACACTTATCCTCGTATCCTTGATCATTCCTCTGGTGCAAAAAATTCGGTGGCGTTCTGGGTCAGCGGAGACAACAGGAGTAGATAGCATGAGACGACTAACCACAAGGGAGTGGTGGTTATCGTCTTCCCCAACATCACCATTAGGGTCATCCCAAACATCCTCGCAATCATCTTCATCACCTGCGACATCCCCACCATCATCATGTGCGACATCCCCATCAACCTCATGCTCGACCAAAGTAACTCTCCTCGGTTGGGGGCAATTGCTAGAAATATGGCCTGTTTCCTGGCAGCGGTAACACTTTGTATCGAAAGATTTGGCATAAGGGTCCGAGGCGGAACGCCCAACAGCGGGGTCCCTCTTTGCCGTCGAAGAAGTACCACCAGGGGCAGGGAGTGCGCGGACCTCTGAAACTTCTTTAGGTGTGATAGACTGTGCTTTGTCATGAGCCGAAGGAACCCTCGAAACTGTATGACTCGAAGTACCCCCCGAAGATGAATCACCAAAACGCTTGAAAGAAGAGGTTGATTGTTGTCGCTCGACCTTGTGAGCTCTAGAAATAGCATCCGAAAGAGAATGAGAAGTGAAAAGCTCAACTTGATTGCGAATAGGAATGCGAAGACCATTAACAAACCGTGCAATCTGTTTCTCATCCGTTTCGCGCATGTCCACCCGAGCGGATTGGGAATAAAAATCCTTAGTATATTCATCGACAGATCAATTCCCTTGTCTGCAAACCAAAAGTTTCAAGTATAGCTGCTGCTCATAATCCTTGGGAAGATACTGTCTCTGCAGCTCATACTTCATAAGATTCCAACGATTTATGGGCAGACGATTTTCATGTTGTCGTTGTCGATTCAGATTCGTCCACCATGCAGAAGCACCTCCTTTAAGTTTGTAGGCGATATACGGAACTTTCCTCTCTTCCAAGAATCGTCTAGATCTGATACCAACTGATGTAGAACGGATCCACAAATAGAGAAAACGCAGCAGAATTATTATCAACAAAACCTTGAATTAAGAACTAACCCTCACACGAAGATTAGATAATTCAAGCGATTATTATTAAACCCTCGCAAAAGAATTTAACACAATCGAACCACGAACACAGATATGAATTACTCCTTGCAAAAGGATATAATTCTAGTAATCAAACGAATAAGATTACTTTGCAAGCCAAGGAATGACTTAATTTTCTTAAGAAAAGAAAAGAGAACCCTTGAAGAAAGTAAATTGTTTATTCTTCAAAAATTGTGAAAATAATAATCCTACAAAGGTATTTATAGTTTCAACCATAATTAAGAGTCCTAATCTAGACAGGAAATCAAAAAGGAACAAACAAACCTATTCCAAAACAGCTAGCAAGGAAAACAAAAGGAAACTAAATCTGAAAAGGAAACGAAATCTGTGTTACTGCGACATTGGGGGCGGACGCTCCCTTATTCCAGAGACTTGAGGCGGAATTTGGTCAATTGGGAGCAGGTGCTCCCCCCCCCCTTGGGAGCGGACGCTCCCAAATGCAGTAACACACGCTGCATCAGCTTGGGTGATATTGGGAATGTCTTAGAATTATTCTTATTTTGAGTCAAATCGCGAAAAGTTGGAACTTGAAATTATGCGGATACATAGGTTACAATCGTTTGGAAGTGATTTGGCGTTTTGGATTTCTAAAATTTTGAGAATATACAGTTGCATATACAACCGATTAACTATACAGTGTGCGGTGCGTCTAAATCAGGATTTTCTACAATCTTGCATGCTTTTCCTAAATCTTACTGCATTAGTTTTAGAAATAAACACTCTGATACTTTTAATAGCCGAATTTATTAGAAGAGAATTTCGAAATCAGAAAGAAGACACAAAATGTTCGTTGATTAAAGAGAAATTTCAAAGAGGCATCCGATTCTAGGAAATATTAATTTTGGAAGAACAATACAATTTAGATAGTATTAAGGGGTGTAAGTGTCAATTTATAACTTAATTTTAATGAATATATATTGAAATAAATCATATATTATAAATATAGCAAAACTATTTAGAGGCTCCAGAAAAGGCCACGTCAGTAATTCAATTTTCAACTCATTTTTATTCCAGATTTTAGTTAAAAAATATAGGCTTTATCAAAAATGGAATCTAAATCTGATGTAGTCATAATTATTTCATTAAAAGATAAGATAAATATAGGCTTTATCAAAAATGGAATTCAAATATCAAATTGGTTACAGTTTTGTTTCATACGTTTGGTTATATGACTTTGTTTGAAGATTACATTTAGGTTTAGTTGTTTGTTCTGATTTATTAGGATGTTTTTTTAATAATATTAGTTGTTTTTGCAAATTACACATGCAAAGATATAGTTCTTGAATTACACGTCCAAGAACACCTACTCTTAATTCTGCAGAATATATGTTTTCCATCATTGGTTACAGTTTTGTTTCACAGGATACTTAAGCAAGCAGAAATATTTTTCCAACTCAGTCATCAACATCAATTCCTCTCTGATAAATTTTTTTTGACCTTTTTGAAGTATATCAATAATCCAAGAAAGTAAAACATCCAAGAAATTAAAACAATAACAAAAATTCTCAACTGACACTATTTTTTAAATTGTCACATATAATTTGACAAGTATAATTGGGACCAAACAACCAAATATGCACAGCTCCTGTAAACAAGCATTATTTGATTTAAAATTCTGATTAATAACTTGAATTAGATTTTAATTTTTAATTTTTTTTTCAATGTAATTATATCCCAAACGAAATTGAAATATAAACAAAATGTTGATAAGGGACACTTCCTTTTTATTTGAAAGATATATAAACCGAGTCAATAACAAAAAAAAAATATTCAGAATTTAATTATATATATAAATAAATATATGGTCAAAAGGTCTTAACCGAATTAAAAAAAATTAAATAATAACTGAATTTTTAATTCAATTTTCAAAATATTTGTTTTAATTCAATTCTACCTATTCTAAAATTGGGATATTAACAAAATGTTGATAATGGACTTTTATTTTTAAGTTTAAAGATACATTCAGTAAATTAATTAAAAAAAAGTACATTTAAAACATAATAATGGATATAACTAACTATTGATGTATATGATATACATAGTAATATTTATCGGAAATAATTTAGGTTCAACATCTATTTTTTTGTTTAAAGATTTATGTTCAATATCTATTTTTTTGTATGAAGATAATGATTCAAATTATTGATAATGGAAATATCTTTTTGATTTAAAAGAAGTATAAATAATATTGTTACTAAAAATAGGGAATTGATTTACATAAGATTAGAATCATATTAAAAAGAGATATATCATCATATTTATCAAAAAGGTTTCCTTATTCAATAGAACTCTTTCACTGTTATTAAAGTACTTCATATGCGTTGTTTTTTTTCCTGTTCTATATTTCTTACTCGCATAGTTACATCAATACTACCTCCATACTGATTATTCTTTTGACAAGTTCTTTTGCGGATCATCAACTTTACAGGTAATTCTATATATTTTATTTACTTTTTCTATTTCAATATCCTGTTCTATATTGATTTTTTTCTTTTGCATTGAATCAAACAACAAAAGTAAATAAAATCCCAAACCAAAAAAGTCAATGAAATCAACAAATTTTCACCTCGGAGAGCACACACAAACATACACTGTAAAGATCTTTTAGTAGTGAAATAAAAATGTTTCTTGAAAATTTCAAAAAAACTATTTGTTTTTACAGATTAGAGAGTTGGGTGATTTCTTGAAAGAATAAAAAAGGACGAGGAAAATCAAAAGTTATAATTTTGAGAAAAGAAGGAATCAAGAGCTGGTTGAGATTCAAGTGTGAAAATAGAAATGAAAAACCCAACTATCATGCATCAGAGTTCCATCATACTGTGATGATGTGCCGCCAAAATTTTCTGAAAGGTTTCTTTGAAATTTTTCGTTTCTTTGAAAAACCAATCGAAAAGACCGGAGTCGCCACGCCATTTTTGTTTTAAGGGCCAAAACTTTGAAAAATGCCCGAGATTAGAGATTTGGGTTCGGAGGTCACGTTACATGCCGGGAAGGACGTTAGTGTGCACCCGGAATGCCTCGTAAAACGAGTCTTCCAAGCTAAAAATCATTTGTTTGTGTGTGTGTGTGTGTGTGTTACTTTGGCCAAAATAAGTTAAAACTGAGGAAAGTAAAAATTGGGAATTCTTTATTAGACTTTGGACAGATCCTATGATTTTTGGTGTGATTTTTGGGTTTAGTTTTGGTACTCAAAAGATTTTTGGAAGTTGGAAACCACTTCTGCCAGAATGAAAAAGGCAGTGGACACTTGATTTTGAAATGGATTTAAGGGCTTTAAAACTTCATAATCTGAGAAAACTCAGAGAATGAAAGTTGTTCCAGACACCTCAAATAAGATTTCTTTGAAAGAATTTTCCATTTTGGAGAAGATTTGAGGACCCAAAACCTTCTGGAAATCTCAGATATGAGATCTGGACTTCCAGAGACTGGTGATCTGACCTTCAAAAGAAAATTTGAAAAATGGAGTTTTACTCACGAAAAAATAAAGTAAAAATATTTCTGGAAAGCTCTGGATGTTGGCTACAAAAAGTGTTTTGTAGTCAACACCAAATTCCAAGTTTATCTGTGTCCAAAAAATTTGACCATGGACTGGGGTCTTAGAAAATTGCTACTGGACAGCAACTTCTTCTTGAAGAAAAACATGATTTTAAAGGGGATTTGGCATCCATGCTTGTCCCCATTTCCCTAGGTTTTGATTAGTGATCACTTTACATTTTAGTGGTGAATCAACTATATCAAACCATCCTTGGGGTACATTAGGACTAAGCACTTCATTTGCTTGGGAAGGGGAATTTTATCCTTTGAAAATGAGATTTGGTGTATGAAAATGATTTTTAGGGTTTTGAAAATGTGTTTCCTTTGCAAGTAAGTAAGAACACTTTGAAAATAATGTTGATCCTTGTAGAAGATCATCCATGGAGATGAACTTCCATGGTGATCTTCTTGGATCTAAGACAAGAAGATGAACAAACTACATTTTGGAGTTTGAAAATGTATGCATGAAGGAGTTTAGGGTAAGGAGAAGGAGGGTTTACCAATATTCTTTGTGTTTTGGAGTTTTAGGCTTGAATGTAAGAGTGTTTGAGGCTTGAATATGAGAGTGTTTGAGTGAGTGTGATTTTGGGTGAATAGTTGAGAAAAAGGTGACAATTCTAGAGAATTCTCACTGTTTTCTCACTATTTTCGCCAAGGTGCAGTTGCAAATTATGTTTCTTCTCCTCTTATTTCTGAGACTGAAGGCCTCAATTTATAGCCCTCTGAAAAATGCAATACCATCCGCGCGGACATGATCTGCAGCGTGCATTGTTCATTAATTACAGCTTCAGGCTTTGGACACAAGGAATAAAATTCAAATTAAGCAACAGAAAATGTCCCAGCCATTTCTATTTCGGGTTTTTGACCATTTCTTTTGCTTTTTTGATTCTTTCTTTGGTTTATCTTTTTTTGGCAATCCCTAATCTATCCTTACTTGGTTAGAAATGTTAGGAATGTTAGGAATTGTTAGAAATGTTATAACTTTCGTTAATTTTCTAACGAAAATACTAACAACTCAAATTGGAGTACTTACAGTAGCCCCTCGACGACGGCGCTTTCGAAGGAAGTGGGGTCTTCGATAAGAGTAAGGCTCCAAATTTGACAGGATGATCAAGTGATCGAGTGGCTGAACCTATTTAATAGGCTACCTACGTATCCTTAAGAGGAATCAAGCCGGCCGTAGTTCGGGTCTTTGACCCTGGAGATGATGGCGTTTTAGGTGCCTCGAACCTTGAAAAGCGAGCTCTGCAGTCGGTTGCTGGAGAGAAACTCTGCTGGGGATAAGAGATGACCATTTTGGTCTGATGGCTGAAATTGTATATCCGCTCTGCTGGGGATAGGAATGACCATTTTAGGTCTGATGGCTATCCGCTCTGCTAGGGATTGAAATGACCATTTTCGGTCAGATGGCTGAACCTAATGATAGGCTACCTACGTATCCTTAAGAGGAATCAAGCCAGTCGTAGTTCGGGTCTTTGACCCTGGAATGACTATTTTGAGGCGTCAACCTGGAGATGATGGCGTTTTAGGTGCCTCGAACCTTGATGATGGCGTTTTAGGTGCCTCGAACCTTGATGATGGCATTTTAGGTGCCTCGAACCTTAATTTGAAATGCCCTTTCGGTGGACTTTGTCTGCTGCCGAAGGAGAGGGTGACCGTTTTGGTCGAGGGGCTGGACCTAATGATAGGCTACCTACGTATCCCTAGTGGGAATCAAGCCCTTTCGTAGTTCGAGATTTACTCGAGATTCCGCTGGCTTTTGGGATTCCGTTAACTTCGCTGGGGATTTTGTTAGCCTTTGCTGGAGAAAAATCTGACGTATTCGTCGGGGAAATCGGTCTTACGTTTTACTGCCGGGGAATGATTTTGATAAAAGATACGGGATCCCGTTATCTTTCTTGGGGAGATCGGACTTACGTTTGACTGCCGTTGATGAAAGAAACGGGATTCCGTTAACTTTCTCGGGGAGATCGGTCTTACGTTTGACTGCCGTTGATGATTTTGATGAAAGAAACGGGATTCCGTTAACTTTCTCGGGGAGATCGGTCTTACGTTTTACTGCCGTTGATGATTTTGATGAAAGAAACGGGATTCCGTTAACTTTCTCGGGGAGATCGGTCTTACGTTTGACTGCCGTTGATGATTTTGATGAAAGATACGGGATCTCGTTATCTTCCTCGGGGAGATCGGTCTTACGTTTGACTGACGTTGATGATTTTGATGAAAGAAACGGGATTCCGTTAACTTTCTCGGGGAAATCGGACTTACGTTTTACTGTCGGGGAATGATTTTGATGAAAGAGACGGGATTCCGTTATCTTTCTCGGGGAGATCGGTCTTACGTTTGACTACCGTTGATGATTTTGATGAAAGATACGGGATCTCGTTATCTTCCTCGGGGAGATCGGTCTTACGTTTTACTGCCGTCGAATAATTTTGATGAAAGAAACGGGATTCCGTTATCTTTCTCGGGGAAATCGGACTTACGTTTGACTGCCGTCGATGATTTTGATGAAAGAGACGGGATTCCGTTATCTTTCTCGGAGAAATCGGACTTACGTTTGACTGCCGTTGATGATTTTGATGAAAGAAACGGGATTCCGTTAGCTTTCTAAGAGAAATCGGACTTACGTTTGACTGCCGGGGATGATTTTGATGAAAGAAACGGGATTCCGTTAGCTTTCTCGGAGAAATCGGACTTACGTTTTACTGCCGTCGATGATTTTTGATGAAAGAGACGGGATTCCGTTATCTTTCTCGGAGAAATCGGACTTACGTTTGACTGCCGTTGATGATTTTGATGAAAGATACGGGATCTCGTTATCTTCCTCGGGGAGATCGGTCTTACGTTTTACTGCCGTCGAATGATTTTGATGAAAGATACGGGATCCCGTTATCTTTCTCGGGGAGATCGAACTTACGTTTGACTGCCGTTGAGGATTTCTTTTGAAGAGGGGTTAACTTAGGTTAACTTTGGTTAACCCTGTTAAGTCTAGGATCAAATTGCAGAGTTCTGGATTTTTAAAGGGCAAAAGGGTCATTTTGACCCTTCAATCGTGTCCGCGCGGAGGGGATTGTTTCCCAGGCTGTTTTAAATGAAGGGCCGCCGCCCTTCCCCTTCTTCCTCACCTTTTTTCCAGTTTTCACGAGAGAGAGAGAGCAGAGAAATGCCATTTTCGGCTCAAGAGCTTCGAAATCCTCCGATTTTCTTCGATTTTCTTCGATTTTCGAGCAATGGAACACGCGGGAGTAGCCATTCAAGGCCAAGGACGTGGTCCGGTAGCGGAGAGGCGATTGGAGCTTGTCCGAATGAGGAGGCACTATTCTCTTTCGCAATCGATTGCGGAGGAGCATTACCTCGATGCGTGGCAACATTGGACCACTGATCCGAGTCTTCGCACGGTATACTTCGAATCTTTTCGATCCCTTTGTCGATTTCTTGCTTGAAAGTGATTTTTGGTGATTTTTTTTTTTGAAAATTCGAATATCAATGTTCTTGGCCTTGGATTTTGATTTTGATGCTTTGCATGTTGTAATGAGTATATGGGTAATGCATTTTGCTTGAAAAAAGAATGGGTATTTTTGCCAATTTTTTTTTTTTTTAAATATTCGAAAATTGTAGTTAAAATTCGAAAAATTTGTGTTTTTGACTTTGAATCTTGATTTTGATGATATGCATGTTGCATTGTGTTTGAAAAGAATGGGCATTTTGCCATTTTTTTTTTTTTTTCGAAACGGACATGAATGTATGCATGTATGCACTCTTGTAGGATTTTTTTTTTGTAATGGGATGATGAATGATGATATGAATGCATTTTTTTTTTTTTGAGAATGTGATTTTCTATGAAAAGTGGGACGAATTTTTCGTTCCCCTTGATTGAATGAATGCTATTTCATGAAAAGTGGGACGGAGTTTTTGCTTCCGTTGAATGAATGTATGCATGTTATTTTATGAAAATGGGACGGAGTTTTTGCTTCCGTTGACTCCTTGTATGAATTTTTTCTTCATGTATGAATGAATGTTGATTGGGATTTGGTGGCGCTTTCTTTTGTGCAAGAAAAATGGGGCTAGGTTCATTGCATGCTGTTATGCTGCCGAATTTTCTTCAAAAATTTATGTCTATGATGCATGTGCATGCTCCTTTTTTTATTTTAATGCAAATTTTTTTTGAATGCAAATTTTTTTTTTGACTCTTTCTTTTTTTTTTCAATTGCAGGGTGGAGATCGCTTCGTGACGCGGCAGCTGAACAAGATGAACACTCGAGGATCACTGGAGTCTGTGATTGGTCTATGGGACCGGCTTCCAGATATTGGCAGAGGAGCTTTGATGAGTCCGAGACAGATTGTCATTGAGACCGGGCTATACGAGTTCATTGAGTGCTTGAGGGGGTTGGTCAAGTTTCCCAAGAGCAAGGGTCTGATCTTCGCTTTGGCACAGCACTGGTGGGACGTGACCCACACATTCCACTTCTCCTGGGGCGAGGCGACGGTTACGCCTTCTGACTATGCTGCGATCACGGGTCTGTCCTTTAATGGACGCAGCATTGAGTGGAGAGACGACTACATCGATCAGGATCTGCAGGCCCTGCTAGGATTTTCCCCTATTCCCAAAAAGGGGATGGGTATGGAGTACGCTGTGGTTGAGGGAAAGAATGTTGAGATTATTGGGAGCTACGAGGCTGGAGATGAGAGGATAGGCGGCGAAGCGGTGCTAGGGCCTTTTTATGGTTTGCTTTTTCGAGCACTCTTTTTGGACATGCCGAGGGACGGCTGTCTTTGCTTTCTTGAGGTCCTTGGAGGCGTGGGGATGGGTGGAGAGATATCTTGGGGAGAGCGGGGCGGCGAGCTCTATTTCGCTCTAGATCGGTATAGCGGAAGGCTGTCGGTTCCTTGACATGCTTCGAGTTCCCTCTGGAGGTATAAGCTTTCCTTTCGCTTTCTCTCTTTCCTTTAAGCACGTATCTTTTTCGCACTTAATTGATTTGATTTTTACCTTTCGCGAGTATGGGCGTTGGAGTTCTTTCACGTCACGATGTGGCGGCGGCGGCGGAGTACGTCGGGCGTATCCGGCCATGCGTTCTGGTCCAAGTTTGCCGGGAGAAGAAGGGTTCCGGAGGGCGCACGACCCTCGGATACGAGGGGCCCGCCTTTGACGGGGGCTGAGACGGATGAGGGGATGATATTCTATCCCTGGGATCGTTTCGATGTGGCGCAGCTGAGGGGCGCTAAGGTATGGAACGTGCAGCGGAGGATTTTGAGGGGCTTGACTTGCGACGTCTATTATCTGGGGGAGAGGGTGACGCGTCAGCATGGCGTGAATTCGCCTTTGATGACACCGGTGGAGCCTCCCGCCGACATGATGCACCCTAGTGAGAGATCTGTGACCTGGGATGATTATCGGGGCGGCCAACACTTCTTGGCATTTGTGGCGATTGAGCCGTATCCAGTATTTGTCTTGAGGAGGCTGAGGACGCCCCAGGTTCTTGATAGAGAGGGGTTAGGGGTCCCGCGGTACCCTCGGACGGACTTTTCATATGTCCAGGATGGGGTCCGATTGAGGGTGCAGATCCCTCAGCCTGAGCGGCTTCCACGAGCTTTCCGGCCTCGTCCGGGTATGAAGGTATGACTTCTCCTTCCCACCTCTCTCTTTTTTTTGCTTCTGTCTTTTCCTTTCTTTCGTGTCATCATTTTTTTGCCTCAACTGTTTCTGACGCTTTTGCTTCCGTGCAGTTTCCAGAGGTGGTCGTGGAGAAGCTGACGAAGCAGGTGATCGGGGCTAAGAGATTCATCAGGAGGATGGTGGCTTGTGGAGCCCCTCAGGCTAGAGCGAGGCGGCCACGGCCCGGCGCACTGTCAGGCGGGAGACTTCCCCTGAGCCTTCTGAGCGTTCTTCCGAGGCTCCTCTTTCTCCTCTCCTTGATCCCCGCGTGGTGCTACCTTCGGATCACGTCATTCTCGGGGATCCGTACGGGCAGGGGCATGTCTGGTAGCATGGTGGGTCTTCTTCACATGTCCAGGAGTCTGACGCATTCACCTTTGGATATGACTTTTTTGCAGATCTTGGCTTGCCCTATCAGAGCGTGCCGGTTGGTCCTGACGAGCCTTCTTCCGGGGACGAGGACGATGATTCTGAGCCTGAGATCTTCATGACTACTGAGGAGGCGGGCCCGAGCCGCAAGAGGGGACCGGGGAAGGGCCCGGCCACCGAGGACTCGGCGACGATCCTTCGAGGCGATATTTTGAGATTGATTTCTGAGCCTGAGATTGTATTTAGACAGATACAATTTATTTTTATGCACATTTTTTTTTTGCTTCTTTTTTTTTTTTTGCTTTTTTTTTTGGAATGTAATAATCTAGGATTATTGTTATTTTATTATTTTTTTTTGAATGCAATGCTGTATGAATGCAATGTTGCATGAGCCTTGGTTCTTTGGCAAGGGTGTAGATGTTTGATGTATGGACTGGTTTGGACAGGCTTTGGCTGGGACAAAATATTCCTTTGTGGTGCATTTGGGTATTTGCAAAATTTTTGGTAGCAATACTATCCGCGCGGATAGGACAGGAATCTGACACTGTCCTTTAATTTTGCTTCAGATCTGGTCTTCCTTTATTTCAAATTCAAACACCTTCTTCAACCACCAGTTTAAACAGCCATTTTCGGGGAGAAGGAGAGAAAAACCATGGAGAGAAATGTGAGTATGCAAAATCCACCCAAATTGTCTCAAAATTCTCAAATGCAATTCTTCACCAAGTTTAAAGAGTGGTCTCGGGAGATTATGCATGAGAGGAGGTCATTCTTTGAAGAAAGGTACAAGGTGAAGTGCTTATGGTCCCTCAAAGAATTGGTTCCGGACTACGACCTCTTGAGAGCTTCTTCATCATTTTGGGATACTAGAAGGCATGTCTTTTGCCTTTCTTACAATGAAATGGTCCTGACTGTCGAAGAATTTCGGGCCTTGCTTGGTGGTCCCGAGGTGGAGGAGATTGCAATTCCTTTGCCCGGAGGAGCCTCTTTTGTTGACAAGTTGTGCAACCTTCTTCATCTTTCCCCGGAGGAGGCACAAGGTATGATCTGTGGTCCCGATCATTTTAACATTTCTGGTCTCCCTGATAGATTTAGGGGCTTAGGCTTGCTTGACGATGCCTATTGGGACGCTTTTGCACTTTGCATGTTCGGGACCTTGTTCATGGTTTATTCTTTTGGGATTTGTCATCGGTCTCTGCTGGATATCGTTGTTCATTGTCGCTTGGGCAGAGATGTTGTACCTTTGATCCTAGGGGAGACTTTTCATGCTCTCGACAGGGCGCTCTGGGAGACGGTATATGCACGGGGGCGGCCCGTTTCTCTTGACTTTGTGGGCGATGGAGCGCTTGGGGGTTCTTCGGGAAACTTCGGACATGATCGAAGCCTTGGACATTCGCCGGGAGAGGGTTCTTTGTAGATTTTGATGATCGGGGCTCGTGGGAGCGTTGGATGGCTGGTTGTCGGGACGAGAAGATATCGAGATGGTCGGTGCCTTGTTGGCGGGTGGAGACTCGCGAGTACTTCGGGACGGGTCTCATGTGGTCATGCTTAGGGGCTTTCTCGGTCCGGCTTCTACATTCCGGCCTTTAGTTACGAGACGGTTCGGCTTGGAGCGAGGTTCCTTTGGAGGATTTTGATGATATAGCCACCGGGGTGGTGGCTTACGCTTCTATGGATGATCCTTCGGTGTTTTCCATTTCTTTCCCGAGTATGGAGGTATGACGTCTTTCCTCCTCGGGTTATCCTCGAGCGTCAGAGACTGTGTTCTTGACCACTTGGTACCTGGATTGGTACGAGAGGCATGCAGGAGAGACTCGGGTGGCTATTTTGAGGCGGCGTGAGGCCATTGTGGAGTGCGGAGGACTGACGGTTTCAGAGGAGGAGGGCGAGGCGAGGGCCAGCCCTCATGACGGGAGCGGAGATGTTGTGACCGACTATGAAGCTTATGTCAAGAGGCGGGGAGAGGAGGACTCCTATGCTACCGGCCGGCTACGGGAGATGAGAGATGACGCTAGGGCTACGAGGCCACGACGGAGGCTGGTTTGATAGATCCTGTTCCTATACCCGAGCTTGGTAGGAGGAAGACCGACATTTTCTGTTCGAGAAGAAGAAGACTCGAAGGGGGAAGAAGAGGGGAGAGGCCGATGCGAGTGGCTTGGAGTAACCTTGAGGTTTCGAGTATCCCTTTCTTGTCGTAGCGAACACATTAGTTTGATTATGCATCTTAGTTTCTTTTAGCAGGTTGCCAGTTGTAGGAATGAACCGGGCTTAGACTCATCAAAAAGCTTTTAACTTGCAATGAATATTTGAATTGCTTCAGAGTTTTTCGAGACGCTTTCATGGTCTGATCAGTGTATTGATGTCAAAGTATGACTTTTATATGTGCTTTAGACCGAACCGTTTCCGGCTACCTACGTTCCCTTCGGACAAAAGGGCTCAGGTCTCCGTAGTTAGACCTGGTCGATTTTGTTTTTGTTTTTTTTTGTTGTTTGTTTTTGTTGTTTGTTTTTTTTTGGTGCAACCCTGTTTTTTACCTAGGCCGCCCTTTTCGGGTTTTCAACCTAGTTGGGTATTACTCTTTTAGCACTCTCTTTTTTTTTTTTTTTTTTTTTTTGACTCGGTGTTTTACGCGTAGTATCTGCGCGGCTTGTCACCATTCACTTTGGGTGTACAAAGGGATTTCCGTCGAGTGCACCAAGTTGCATGGCTCCTCGGAGAAGATCTTACGGGACGACGTATGGCCCGACCCGGACGAGGCTCCCATTTGCCAAGCGGGTTGACACGGACTGGGCTTCTCTTTCAAAAGCGAGATCACCTTCTCGGATCTCCCGATGCTTTACTTTCTTGTCGAAGGCTCTGGCCATTCTCCCTTGGTAAGCTCGGATATGTTCCATGGCCTTTAATCGTCGTTCATCTAGCAGGGCCAATTCATCATGGCGACTTTGGAGCCATTCGACCTCGTTGATACGGCTTTCCAACAACACGGAGTGAGGGGATTTCTAGCTCGATTGGGAGTACGGCTTCCATTCCGTAGGTGAGAGCAAACGGTGTTTCCCGTTTGCCGTTCGACGGATGTTACGTAGCCCGAGTGCCAGTGTAACTTTTCGGGCCAATCTGCCTCGGACGGCCATTTTCCGGATGATGTTTTCCATAGTCTTGTTTCTTTGCCTCGACGGCTCCGTTGGTTTGGGGCACAGTAGGGAGATGACTTGTGACGGGTTATTACGAATTACGCGGCGGCCTTTCACATTCCCCCTTGAAGTGGGATCCATTATACGAGATGATTTCGGTGGCAACCCGTATCGGCATATGATGTTCTCTTTGATGAAGAGGGCTACTTTCCTTGAGTTGAGGATTTTGTAGGACTTGGCTTCAACCCATTTGGTGAAATAGTCCACTGCCACCAGGACGAATTCGTGGCCGTTCTTTGCTGGTGGCGTGATTTTGCCTATGACATCAATTCCCCCAGTGACGAAAGGCGAGGGTTGTCATGCGGTATAACTTCGTGAGGAGGCAAATGATTAAGATTTGAGTATCGGCGGCATTTGTCGCGGCTTTTGACGCTTGGATGCGATCGGTTTCCATGGAGATCCAAAGTACCCCATTCTCGGTATGATTTGCATCGGGGCTCGAGCATTCGTGTGGGGGCGCGGGTACCACCATGTATTTCTCTTCATGAGTTCGATAGCCTCTTGTTTGCCGATACATCGCGGGGAGGGGCCTTGATAACGCTTCTTGTACAGCATGTTTCCCAAAAGAACATAATGGGAGGCGAGTCGCTTCGGGGTGAGAGACTTTTTGCTTTGATTCCTTCTTTATATTCCCCGTCTTCATTTTGAAGGAGGCTTCTCCATTCTTCGGTGCTTGATAGATGCGAGTGTACCGGGGATCATGGCCGGTTCGGCACGCTTTCGATTTCAAAGCAATAAGCGGGATTTTCTCTTCTCCCAGGCTACGAATGGTTTGACGGACTTCCCTTCGGGTATTTCAACGAGGAGGCTAGTGTTGCCGAGCATCTGCAAATGCATTGCGATCTCTGGGCAAGTAATGAAAGGCGATCTCCTTGAATTGAGTTACTAGCTCTTCCATGTAAGTGTGATATTTACGTAGACGCGGGTCCACGGTCTTCCATTTGTTAGAGACTGATTGATGATGAGGGCGAGTCACCATACACCTCAATTCCTTGATATTTCTTTCAAGGGCGGCTTCCAACCCGGCTATGCAAGCTTCATATTCGGCGGCGTTGTTGGTGACCTCGAAGTTCAACCTTCTTGCTATGGGGTGTGTTCGTCGGTAGGATCGACCGGAAGCATTCCTATTCCGTTCCCCCTTTTGTTTGACGCCCCGTCGAAGAAGAGTTGCAGCGATTTTCTCCTTCTAGAGCAAAGATTCCATCATCGGGAAATTGAGGTTCGAGTCCTCGGGACTCATCACTTGGGAAATCGGCCAAATGTTACGCCATTATGCGTCCTTTTACGGATTTCCTTGAAACATAAGTGATGTCGTATTCGGCCAAAAGAATGACCATTTTGCCAACCTCATAGAGATGGAAGGCTTGTCGAACGGATATTTGATGGGGTCTATCCTTGAGACGAGATGTATCGGGTGAGGCTGCATGTAGTGTTTCAACTTTCCCACTACCCGGACCAAACTGCGCAAGTCTTTTCACAAGCGAGTAATTGAGTTCGCTTCCACGAAGCTTTACGCTTCTGAAATAGATGGCGTTTCGACCTTGGAATCTTTCTTCTCTTGAGCTAGCATAGCCCCAAATTCTTTGTATCCGTGACAGGTTAGATATAGCAATAGCGGCTTTTGGCGTGTGGTGGGCAAAGAATCGGGGATTCACGAGGTACGCCTTGATGCGTTCAAAAGCGGCGGCATTACGGAGTCCATTTTGTGTAGGCATTTTTCTTCATCAACTTGAAGATCGGCTCGCGAGATCGAGGTCGGTGATTCTGGCGGCTTATGTATTGCGATCTTCCCATGAAGGATTTCACTTACGTCGGTGTCAGGGTGGCTTCATTTCGACTATGGCCTTGATTTTACGGGGTCTACTTCGATTCCCCGTTACGTCACCATATATCCTAGCACCTTGCCTCGTCTTACAGAAGGTGCATTTAGGCTGGATTCGGTCTCATGCTTTGTGGTCTCGGAGGCGGCCGAAGAATTTTCTCAAATCAACAAAGTGTTGGCCATCGATCCTGCAGGTGTATTATCATGTCGTCCACATAGACCTCAATTTCCTTGTGGATCATGTCATGGAGCAGTACATGTAGGCGCCCTGCAGTACGTAGCCCCGGCATTCTTTAGTCCGAACGGCATGGCCAGTGTAGCATTAGGTGCCCGAGGGGTTGTGAAGGCTGTTTTGGCTTGATCTTCTTACGCCATTTTGATTTGGTTATAGCAGGCAAAACCGTCGACGAAGGATTTAACTTCGTGGTTGGCCGTGGAATCTACCAAAATGTCGATGTTTGGCGGGGAAATCGTCTTTTGGGTGGCTTTGTTCAAGTCTCTGAAGTCTACGCGGCTTAGGATCTTTCCGTTGGCCTTGGTCACCGATTACTATGTTGGAAAGCCATGTAGGATATTCAATGACCACGATGAACCACATACGAGCATCTTTTCTATCTCCTCTTTCACTTGTAGGGACCATTCGGGCTTAATTCTTCTTAGCTTACGCTGCGGCTTGACTTACGGGTCGAGCGGTATTCGGTGCTCAACTATGGAAGGATCGAGGCTGGCATATCTTTATAGGACCATGCGAACACATCCACGAATTCTTTTAGCAGCTCAATTAGGGCATCCCTTTCAGTCCCTTCGAAGAAACTACCAATCTGCGTCTCTTTAGGCTCTTCCGTAGTTCCCAAATTCACACTCGTCAAAATCTCTTCGGCAGCTTGAGCTCGATTTTCCTCTTTCCGGATAACCTGCTTAAAGATTTCTTTGATATATTGTTCATTTAATGTGTCTGCTTCTTCATCTAGTGAATCGTTATTAAGCTGTTTTTAGATTATTAGTTAATTCATCATTAGTTAAAGTGGCAATCAAGGGATACTCGGAAAGGTTCGTCATTTCATTGAGAATAAAAGGGAATACAGTATTGGCTACAATTTCGTGGTCTTCAGGCGTGAGGCCATCGGACGACTCGGAAGACTCAAACTCAACAATGAGAGACTCGGAGGACTTTACAAAGGTTGACACAAAGGGACGGGGGACCAATCCAAGCTTGGTGATCATTTCTTCTTTGGTCGCGGACGGGCCTGAGAGAGTTTCCCAATTCTTTAGCGGCATTCTTTGTCGGAGGCCTCATGACTCGGGGCTGTCTCGTTTACTGTCCTCCTTCCTCGATCATTGCTATCATCTCTTTATGCGAACCGAGAATCAATTGTGTTTGGCGCACTGGCGAGCATGTGGATGTAGGGATCTTCCTCAGTGCAGGGAATTCTATCTCGTCACAATGTCGACCGCTCAATCCCGAGATGTAAGGGCGTATTGCGTCTTGGTGTCTTCTTTGGAAAAATCTCATGCCCCATGCTTGAGCGGAAAGGCTTAGCGAGCGGTTCGGCAAGGAGGACGTCCCAGCACGACGTTCATAGATTCGAGTTGAGTATGACGATGCTTGTCGATCTTTATCATGAAAATTTCACGACTTGGCGGGGGTCGAGAGAGTGGGTTTGAAGAATGGTGACAAAGGCGTGATTAGGGACCGGGGTTTGTGTGCACTGTATCATGGCGGTGTTCAATGTTTCCTTCCGGTATGCCTCCGAATGTTGGAAATGACAATTGAATTTGATGAATCGAACTTCTTCGGAGTACTGCTCGCTTGAGTGCGTTGACATAATTGGCATCACCGGATTACAGGGGATTCGATGAGACTTGCCCCAGATAGTCCCTTGAGTCGATTCGGAGGAGGTAGCCCGGTGTCGGCTAAGAGCATGCTTAGTGACGGTCTCGGCTTCGTTCCTATGAGAAGCTGTCACCCCTTATGACTTGAAGGTCCCCTTGTCGGTTAATGAATTTGACGCATTGGTGGAGGGTGGAAGCTATGGCTTTCATGTGATGTAACCAAGGGCGTCCTAACGAGCTGTGAACTCGGATGGGATGTCCATTACATGGAATTTTGCCGGCACCATTTGGGTTTCGTACGAGTTCCCGAGAACCACCGTCCCAAGGATGGGACGAGACGTGCCATCATAGGCCTTGATAATCCCGGGTAGATGGGATCATGTGCCTTTCATTGATGCGCGGGGCCCGCATCATGCTAAGGAAGGACATTAATGGCGATCCATTATCCACCAATACTCCCGGGGAGCGATACGGTGTTGAGCTTAATGGTGATGTCAAAGCTTCATTGTCTTTAGGAAACATCTCTTGGCAAATCTTCGTCGCGAAGGTGATCATGCTACCGTATAGGCGGGGATCATAGATTTGGTGCTTGTATGCGGAGAAAGAGAGTCATCAAGCCGGTCACTTCGTGCCTTTTTCTTGCGAGGTAGAACCTTAGTGAAGCCCACTGGGTTATCTTGAGGCCGTTTGTGGCGGTTGCCATCTCCGATCGACATATTGATTGAGTGGGAGCGCCAAGCGGCGTTGGTCTTTCTTTGTCGGTATGTACGCTCGGGAGGCTGGACAAGGCGAATCTTGGGCGATCCCGTGGGGGATAGATTTCGATTGGCGGTAAAATTACCCGGATCTACGGTGATACGGTGTCAGAAGGTCTCAATTCTATCGTTGGCAAGGCTTTTCGGCTTTTCTATCCTGTTTGCTTTGGGGAAAGGCGGTGGAGTAGAGTACATAGTAATCAAATCCCCGAGATGGCTCCCAGAGCGTACCCACCTTGGTATCACCGGCCTCGAACCTCTCTTTCAATTTTCTTTGGGAGGAAATTTTCTTCTTCTTAGGAGGACGGTCCTCGTGTATCCGGTCTTGATAGTCCCTTTCAAGGCGGTCGGGACGATCACGAGATATCCCACCGAATGTGTTCTACGGTGGTGGTGGATTTGGGACCTCGGGTTGGCGGTCTTTGGAATGACTTTGAGTTGAGCGAGTCAGGGAGATCATTTGTTGGGCTCATCTGGAAGCAAATGGTTGGACTCTGCAGGGTAATGAGAGGTATTAAGGTCCGGGAAGCAGGCATATGTTTGTCCTTCGGGAGCCCGGTCGGTTGGGAGATTGTTAATGTCCCGAAATGGCGTGTGGCCTCTTCAATCCCGAGCTTGTTGTTTGTTCTGGCGTTCCTCAAGAGCTTTGATGGCTGACCATATTTCCTCCACTGTTTCCCGATCTTCACTACTCATGCTGATATCTGCGGGATCGGTATCACTTTAAGAGGGCATAGCCGACGGTATGCCGAACTCTTTCGTCCCTGACTTCTGTTGGAATGGTGACCCTTTGAATTGTTGTTTGGGGGCCAGTTGCCCTGTAGGTCGACGGGCGGGAGTCTCGGCGGTGGAGACATAGGAATCTTGGGGTAGCATCTTGATATGATGATTAAGAATGGGAGGAGAACCTTCTTTCCTCTTTGCGGTAAAAGTGCCATCGGAATTGAGACTGATAGTCAAACCATGACTTGCGACAACCCCCAGAAGGTCGTCAATTTGAGCCTCATGTCGAAGTCTCATCTGTTCTACCAACTGGATCCAATCTTTGAGTGCATGCGAGGGATTTTGGAAGGCGGAGTGGTACGTTCATCCCCATCATTACCGGGCGATGCGGACATTACGAAACCCGGAGTCGGAACAGGACGGCGAAGGCGATGATGCGCTTGACTCTTCCCAAGCGATCAAGCGGTGACCCGGTGTCGGAACCAACCTTTGTGAGGAGGCTGCGGGGGAAAAGGTACGAGGGTTCGAGATTTGGGGATTGAAAGAGGGTAGGTGTTTGGGCTTGGGGCTCATGCAACATGCGGTTATTTGTTCATGTTTACTTAAAACATGTTTTATTAACCTAATCGGTTGGAAAAGATTGCTCTTCTTTTCGCAAACTACTGGATCTGGATCGGTGGGCCCCGTCACTACGTCTATAAGCCCCTCGTATTCCACCTGTATTTCGACCTCCCGGGGTGGGCGGCCCGGGCGAGGTCCTATAGGGCAAGCGGGTCCCACCGACCGAAAGAAAAATGATCCTAAAAGTCGGCGGGTAATCGAGTCTTAACGAGCATTCGATATAAATTACGGACAAGGCGACGTCAAAAGTCAAGATCATGTCCAGGAGCTCGACGAAAAGTCGGCATGATTTGGAGTGATAAGCGTCCACAATTGATCTTGACTTGTCGTCGGTTAAGCCGTAATTAGGCATGGAATAATCATTAATCCTTGATGACTCGGTGTCATGCTTTGGGAGTCGGTGTATAATTTGTGCCGGTCGAGCCGAAGTCAAGGCGCCGGTCAATATCTTGGTCAAAGTCTGCGGCGGAAAAACCGGCATGACTTCGGCGATTAGGGTACCCGAAAGATATTGAGTCGGTATGCCGACAAAGGCTTGAAAGGAAAGGTCTATACACAGACAGGGCATGACACAGACCAGACTAAAAACCAACCGGGTCTCGAACAAAGTGTGTCACGGACAAGTGCATGGTCGACACGAGGCTCCATGGGATGTTTGGGTAGTCCTGTGCTTGCACCGAGAGGCGTAATAAGAACAAACGGGCCGCGACAAGGATTTCCCCGGGTTAGGGACGTAGTGTGCAGTGTAAGGTCACGTGCGCGTAGTGTGCAAGCAGTCTATCTTCTTTTTCTGAGTAAAATACAAATTTTTCATGTGTCTTAAAAAGAATGATGCATGATTTTTTTTTTTGAAAATTTTCTTTTTTTTTTTGAAAATCTTTTTTTTTTTGAATTTTTTTTTTTTGAAATGAGCACATAAGCACATAAGCACAAAAATTCCAACAGTTAGGGACATGATTCCGACAGTCAAAATTTTGACTTTTTCCGAGACGATCAAAACAGCACGAAAATGTGCAAAAATCAACACACACAACAAATGATTTTTTATGCCGGGACGGAAGCTTGACCCTCAAAAGCTTTTCTTTTTTTTAAAAAAACAATGATACCGGTACGTGGGACTGTTAAACCATAATTTATCCCCGACTCGTGTTAGGAGGCGATAACGGGAAGTTTAATGGTTTTCACCAATATACCAAATATCATTTTTTTTTTAGAAAAAGCTTAATTTATCCCCAGCGGAGTCGCCACTGTGATGATGTGCCGCCAAAATTTTCCGAAAGGTTTCTTTGAAATTTTTCGTTTCTTTGAAAAACCAATCGAAAAGACCGGAGTCGCCACGCCATTTTTGTTTTAAGGGCCAAAACTTTGAAAAATGCCCGAGATTAGAGATTTGGGTTCGGAGGTCACGTTACATGCCGGGAAGGACGTTAGTGTGCACCCGGAATGCCTCGTAAAACGAGTCTTCCAAGCTAAAAACCATTTGTTTGTGTGTGTGTGTGTGTGTTACTTTGGCCAAAATAAGTTAAAAATGAGGAAGGTAAAAATTGGGAATTCTTTATTAGACTTTGGACAGATCCCATGATTTTTGGTGTGATTTTTGGGTTGAGTTTTGGTACTCAAAAGATTTTTGGAAGTTGGAAACCACTTCTGCCAGAATGAAAAAGGCAGTGGACACTTGATTTTGAAATGGATTTAAGGGCTTTAAAACTTCATAATATGAGAAAACTCAGAGAATGAAAGTTGTTCCAGACACCTCAAATAAGATTTCTGTGAAAGAAATTTCCATTTTGGAGAAGATTTGAGGACCCAAAACCTTCCAGAAATCTCAGATATGAGATCTGGACTTCCAGAGACTGGTGATCTGACCTTCAAAATAAAATTTGAAAAATGGAGTTTTACTCACGCAAAAAATAAAGTAAAAATATTTCTGGAAATCTCTGGATGTTGTCTACAAAAAGTGTTTTGTAGTCAACACCAAATTCCAAGTTTATCTGTGTCCAAAAAATTAGACCATGGACTGGGGTCTTAGAAAATTGCTACTGGACAGCAACTTCTTCTTGAAGAAAAACATGATTTTAAAGGGGATTTGGCATCCATGCTTGTCCCCATTTCCCTAGGTTTTGATTAGTTATCACTTGACATTTTAGTGGTGAATCAACTATATCAAACCATCCTTGGGGTACATTAGGACTAAGCACTTCATTTGCTTGGAAAGGGGAATTTTATCCTTTGAAAATGAGATTTGGTGTATGAAAATGATTTTTAGGGTTTTGAAAATGTGTTTCCTTTGCAAGTAAGTAAGAACACTTTGAAAATAATGTTGATCCTTGTAGAAGATCATCCATGGAGATGAACTTCCATGGTGATCTTCTTGGATCTAAGACAAGAAGATGAACAAACTATATTTTGGAGTTTGAAAATGTATGCATGAAGGAGTTTAGGGTAAGGAGAAGGAGGGTTTACCAATCTTCTTTGTGTTTTGGAGTTTTAGGCTTAAATGTAAGAGTGTTTGAGGTTTGAATATGAGAGTGTTTGAGTGAGTGTGATTTTGGGTGAATAGTTGAGAAAAAGGTGACAATTCTAGAGAATTCTCACTGTTTTCTCACTATTTTCGCCAAGGTGCAGTTGCAAATTATGTTTCTTCTCCTCTTATTTACGAGGCGAAGGCCTCAATTTATAGCCCTACGAAAAATGCAATACCATCCGCGCGGACATGATGCGGCGTGCCTTTGTTCATTAATTACAGCTTCAGGCTTTGGACACAAGGAATAAAATTCAAATTAAGCAACAGAAAATGTCCCAGCCATTTCTATTTCGGGTTTTTGACCATTTCTTTTACTTTTTTGATTCTTTCTTTGGTTTATCTTTTTTTGGCAATCCCTAATCTATCCTTACTTGGTTAGAAATGTTAGGAATGTTAGGAATTGTTAGAAATGTTATAACTTTCGTTAATTTTCTAACGAAAATACTAACAACTCAAATTGGAGTACTTACACATACTAACATAAGAAAAAGTGCTCAATAAACCACTCTGGCCGGGTTTCAAAAAAGATGGCAAACTGAGTATCAAGATCATGCCTTTTAACCACAAATTGCCTCTACTAAAAACACATTGTCAAAAATCCATAAGAAACATAAAGATATCCATAAACAGGACAATCACACCTTTAATGATTAGTACTTGATGATCAACAATATACGCATATCATGCATCGATTACAGAGATATATAACAAAATTCGCTCACATATACTATGTGAGCGAATTGGTCAGTACTGATCACTACTAAACCTAGAAAAATCGATACATCGAATCGTAATGAATAACGAATCACAAGAAATGAACAAAGATACACTTTTCGTTTAGTGACACGTGTTAACATTATTTATTTGCTTTTTATATACAGGATATCAGATGGCAACTAAGAACAATGTCACTAAGATTAATAACATTTCCAAGAGTTGTAGGTTTAAGACTATTGACGTTCGCGTTTTGCGGATATGGCAAAAAAATCATTTTAGGCAACAGTATAAGGAAATGATACTCATTGACGCTGAAGTAAGTAATCTTTTTATTCTTTATGTTTTTTTTATCCTAAAAAATGTAAAAATATAACCTACGTATGTTGTTGGTATAACTATTTTGTCAAATTATTTGATATGAATACAATTTCCCTACTTTGTTATATAAATTACAACAAAGTTTTATGATCTTAATTATTTCCTTTAGGGATCAAAAATTCAAGCTACTATACCAACTTCAGTTATGCTCAAGTTCAAGGATTCATTCAAAGAAGGTAAAATTTTTCGGCTCGTCAATTTTGCTGTAGCGGATAATGACCCTAATGGCCAAAAGGGAAAAGTTAAGCACTCATGCATAATCAAAATCAGTTTGGCAACAAAGGTCACGAAAATCCAAAATGGTGTGGTTATTTCTGAGAATGGCTTTGATTTTGTGCCTTTCAAAAATTTTGTGAACAATCCTAATAGTGGTCTACCTAATAATGTTGAAAACGAGACGGTAATTGGTAAGTATTTATATATAATTTTTTTCGAATGCTGTATGTTTTATTATTTTAATATCTATATAAATAATGTTTATTATATTAATAGATGTAATTGGTGAGCTGATATTGCCACTTGGTGAGATAGAAATTGTTGCAAAGGCTTACAATAAAAGGAAGATGGATGTTAGATTGATCGATCATGAGTATGTATTTTTTTTTAATTTCGTCTAAATGCACTAAAAAATATTCATTTATGTGACATTAATTAATAAATGATATTATTTTATAAATATTTGTTGTGGTATTGTAGTGAGGTCGAATTGGTAGCTGCTTTATGGGAGAATTATGCTGATGAGCTTACTGCATATCTATAGTATAAATGCAACCGGGGTGTGAACAGTTCTATGAACAGTTCCACCCGCGGAAGTTACCATTTTGCCCTCACTATTTTGTCTCTTTCCCATTTTGCCCTTTAAAAAAAAAATTAAATTAAAAAATCCTAACCCTAGATTTGCATAAACATGTCCCTTTCCCATCAGATAGCAAAACCAAATAAAGATTGGATCTGAAATGAAAGCAAATCATGCAGAAAAAATTTCGCAAGAGCTTAAGAAGTTACTGCAACTTACAAGGAAATTGGAGCTCTTGAGGCTCCACGTTGAGAAGCTCTTCGGCACTCATTCCGACGGGATCGGTAGTAGTAGATGCACTGGAGATTGAAGCGAAGTGAGGTTTCCGGCGAAGGAGGACGGCATTCGCCGGGAGATACTGAGAATTCAGAAAGAGGGAGAGAGGTGAAGAGATCTGGAGACTGGAGTGTTTTCTTTTGGATTTATTTGGTTGTGTAGAAAGTACAAACGTGAGACATTTTGTTTTCTCTTTAATGGTTTGGAAATGTTGTTATTTCTTTTTTAATATTATTACTCAATTCATTTTTAAACAAACATAAAAATTAAAAATAAAGTAGGAGAAAAAAAATGAGTAGAAAGTTTTTATTATGAGAATAACAAATAGGTCAAATTGTTCATTTTAGATAATAAAATAACTAAAAATCTTAAACTGAGACAAACTTTCCATTTTGCCCTCATTGTTTAAAAAAATGAGGGAGGGGTTTGCTACAGTGGTATGAACAGTTTCAAGCGGCGAAATTCCCATTTTTCCCTCATACATTTGTCCCTTTCCCATTTTGCTCTTTAAAAAAAAATTAAAAGAAAAGAAAAGATAAGATATCCACATTAAAAATCTGTATGTTAATTAGATGTTAATTTATGTCTTATCTTTTTGTAAACAACTTTTATTGTGTATGAACAGTACCACGTGCCGACTTTACCATTTTGTCCTCACTATTTTGTCCCTTTCCCATTTTGCCCTTAAAAAAAAATTAAGTATGTCGTACGACATACTTGCCCTTAATTTTCAAAAATAACTTTTCCCTCCTAAAATTTGAATTTTTGTAAAAGGAGATCCACATTAAAAAAAAAAAAAAATTAGTATGTCGCACGACATACTTGCCCTTTAAAAAAAATTAAAAAAAAAATTTAAATAAAAAAATCTCACGTGGCCTCGGAGGATGGTAAATATGGCGAATTTTCGGATGCTATTGAGACTCTATTTGAAAGAATTTGTCTCTTTAGGATAAAAGTTGACAAATTTCTTGCTGGTCAGAGTAACGTTGTTGTGTCTAATGATTCGAAAAACTTCACCGTTCAGTCATTAATTTGCGATCCAGAATTAATTTCTCATATTATATCGCAAATGAATAAGGATGTAAGTAAAATCCTCTTGGTGAATTTATGTTTATTCATTTAAATCATATATTTTCTAACAGAAAATACTTTTTTTATAAATTATTAAATTTATACAGGATGTTGAAGTGGCATCAAAACTAAATGTAGATTGTGTTAATGCTGAAGATGTTAGGGCTGAATCTGTTAAGGTGAGAGACTCAAATCTATGTTTTATTTTATTTTTTTAAAAAATAACAATTTTTAATGTTTTAATTTTTCTGTCTACTTATTTATTTTTTTCAATATTCAATTCAGGATTTGGATATAATAAATGAGCATTCTCATTCGTCTTCATCTCACGAAATTACTCCAGAAAAGCGTGCAATTGATGTTTTCGATGGAGATGAGGATTACCAGCTTTCCACTACATCTATATAGACTACTAAGAAAATTAAGACAGAAAAGTCTGATTAGAGACATTTTCCTTGAAACAATTACTTTTTTGAAATTTTTTTTATGTTGGCTTTCTTAGACTATTTGGATTTTTTTTATCATTAATTTTGCATCATGGTTATTTGCATTGACACTTTAATATTACTATGTTCAAAAGTTGAGTTTTTTAAACAGTAATATTGAATTGCATAATTTGTAACTACTTCCATTCCAAAAGTTTCCTTTTTTTCTAAAAATTAATGACTTTATTTAGTTGAAATGAATCTCTTTATGATTTTTTATTATTATTAGACGGAGTGAGTATAATATATGTAGTGTGTTTGATGTGTTTTTCGATTATTGCTTTCTAAATTCGCAACATGAATTATGCTCAGGAAAAGGGGCAGAATGAGCATGTTCCTGTCCTTTTTTGGCAGCAGAAGACCTGATGGGTTTTTATCTATTTTGCCCTTTTACCCATTTTATAATAATAAGCTCAATAAAGCATCACCATGGATGAAGCTTGAAGAATAACGAATTTTTACAGCAAGGGAGGGTAAAAGTGATGGAAAACAAGCACGAACCAGCAAAAAAAAAGCAGCTAGAAGCAGGAATTAAACAGGCAGCAGCAGCAAACTCAAGAATGCAGCAGAAAATCAAAAAACACAGCAGCAAAATAGACTAGAATAGCACCAGAAAATTCAAAGCTGTGATTGAAACAACTTGGAAAAGCAGTCCAAATTTATAGCAAACCCACAGATCAACTCCTTAAGCAGCGAGCTAACCTGAATAAAGGCTGGAAAGAGCAAATCTTAGAAAAGATTTGACACATGATGTATTCAAGTCATTATTTTCATCAGACTGTTGGTTTTGGAAGACATGTGATATGGTAAATACTGGATAGAGTTTTTGATAATGTTCAATTTGAAATTTTTTTTTAATCATATGTTATAGATTTGGACTAATATATTTGTTTGATGTAATCCAAACTCTAAATGAGAAACTTAAAAACTATTATAAATTAAAATGTTTACCTCCATATTTTCATAGCATTTTTCTCCTGCGAAAATGGATTCAATATCTTCTTAGTCCATTTAACAAGCATGACCCCTTCAAGCTTACCATCAAAATTTGAAATAAATCATTATACTGATTTCTTTCAGAGTCTTTCAGAGACTGATTTCTTTCAGCGTGTAGAAGAGTATTTTTATTGGAATAAAGATTTCTATATTCAGGTATATTATAGGTATATTATGACTATCTAGCTTATTTTATGATAAAAGTATCAACCTTCTTCTGAAGTCTATTTATAATCATAAATCATTAATCGGATCATCCGATAAAAGTATCAATCTTCTGATGTGAATATTATTTTGACTTTGGAATATCCAGATGATGTATAAGTTCTCCGGGAGCTAAGAGATTCAATCATCTATGAAAAGAAAAACGCATCTTACTGATGTGGACAACGATGATTCCATTAATTTATCGCAACGATTATCATTGGCGGATATTTCTAATGGTAATTTTATTATTTACTTTATTATTATTTTAGCATATCCATTAATATCATGTGTAGAAAATTAAATTATAAGAATGCATGATTTTATATTTATTTTTTTACTATCATTTTAAATGAATTTATTTTTATTTTTAGTGGACTTATCATCGGGTAGTCATTTGATTTCACCGAGTAATCATCAAAGTTGTATTACGGTCAAGGTAATATGTTATTGAATTTTGTCAATTTTGAAGTATTTTCATTATAAAGACAATTTTTTTTAAAAAAAATTGTTTATATATATATATATATATATATATATATATATATATATATATATATATAATGTGATTTTTTTATATAAATTTGTCAATTAATTTAGATCTAAGATAATAATACTTGATATACAGGTATTGGTGTGAACCTTACAAATGAAAATCTTACTCCTAATTCAAGTCATGACCGTGGTTCTATATGTATGATTTTCTTTGTTAATTTACAATATTTTTCCTATTTTATTTTTATTTTTAATTTCTTAATAATCTTTTATTAAAGAATAATTATTTTTCTTATTCAGCTAAATTTACGAGCATAGCATCAAGTGTACATAACACTTTTCACGGCACGCTCCTTGAGCCAAAAAAAAATTGGACGACCGAGAAAAACTATTTCTTCTTCTTTAGATTCTATTACGACAAATTTGTTAAAATACGGTGAGAAAAGAAAAATCGGGAGACCAAGAAAGGTAGCTGCTTCTATTTTGGAATCTTCAAAGATAGGATGTTGATGGATTCAGTTCTGCAATTGAAGTTGAATTAATGAAAAACAGTCCTATATCTGGTAAGTTATATGTTTGATTTATTAGTCCACTATATATTTTAAAGAGCTAAAATAAATATATTAATCGTTCTCAACATAATTTTGACATTGTAGGAACAGATAATGTAACAGTAGCAAATAATACAACATTATTATCTCCTACTGTGAATTTAGGTAATGATTTTTTTTAATTGTTCAACATTCGATATTTTTAAATTAAAACTATTTATTATTGCAAATTATTATTCAATAGTTTATGATAAAATATTTCATTAATACTAAGTCTTATATTCCATTTGTATACAGAATCCGTGTTAATAAATAATTCTCGCATGCATGCGACAACAAGTGAGTCGTTAATAAATCAGAAGGAAAAATTCAAGAAAGCGTGCGTCGGTAGAAAGCAAAAAGATTCGGACGAACAATATAATATAGGTGTTTATTATTATTTTTTTTCTCAAGTATATATTATATTATTATTTTCTCTGTATAGCCAATGAATTACTAACATAATTTAAATATTTATCAATATATTGTAGTTTATGGGGATATAGGCGATCCGGAGTACGAATGTGCGAAATGTGGTGCGATGTTCTGGTATGATGAAAGGTTAAAAAGTATGCAAGCATCAACACAGCCTAAATTTTCATTATGCTGCATGAATGGAAAAGTTCAGATTGACCCATTAGTGCAGCCACCTAAGTTATTGAGTGATCTCTTAGAGAACAAGCATGAAAAGAGTAAAAATTATAAAGACAATATTCGAGCGTACAATTCTATGTTCGCATTCACTTCAATGACCGGTGCAGTTGACCATGGCATAAACAATGGTCGTGATCCTTATTCGTTTAAATTGAAAGGAAAGAATGATCATATGATAGGTTCTTTATTGCCTAATGACGGCCACCCCCCCTCCCGTTTTTCTCAGCTTTATATCTATGACACGGATAATGAAGTTAAAAATAGAATTAATGCTTTCAGATACGTTTTTATTTAATTATTCGAGAATTATAATGTATATTACATACTCCCTCCGTCTCGCTATAAATTGCACACTTTTCTCGTTGGGCGTCCCATTACAAATTGCACACTTTCTAAAATGGCAAAGAATCTTTACTATTTCCTCCACTCATTCTCTCTCCTACATTATTTTAATACTCACAACACCATTATAATTTACTATTCCCTCCACTCATTCTCTCTCCTATTTTACTTTTACACTCACAACATTTATATCATTATTTTTTTTCTTAATCCACGCGTAAACAGTAACTGTGCAATTTCAAGCGGGACGGAGGGAGTATATTGTATGATTATCTTCTATTTATATATCTGATTCTTTCACACAAGCAGGAAAGATAAAGATAAGCCTTCCCCATTCGATGAGTCAATTGTTGCTGATTTGAAAAATATGATAGATGTGCATAACCCTTATGCACGCGGCGTACGAAATGGCCAGAGCACATATTGGAATGAAGAAATATATTAAATTGAGGCTTATAGGAAAGCGGGGTAGAGATGGAAAACCGTTTAATATGCCGACAAACCTCGGAGGTCGCTGCTATAATTGAAGGTGATATTGATGATTCGGGTGATGTCAGGGACATTGTTATTGAAAAGCAGAATGGGGATCTGAAACATATTCATGAATTTGATAAATCTTACCTTCCTCTACATTATCCTCTGTTATTTGTATACGGTGAAGATGGATATTTCACAGACATTCCGAGAAATAAACCTCTCGGGGCAAAGAGATCAAGTTTGTCAATAAAAGAGTTTTTATCTTTTTGACTTCAGGAGAGGATAAGAGAAGGATCACAGCTTATGAGAAGCGGTCGGTTGCTGCAGCAATTTATGGTTGATGCATATGTTACGATGGATATACAGAGGCTTCAATGGATACGTTATAATCAGCCTACTCTTCGGATGGAAACTTATAAAAATCTGTCGGATGCATCGGTAAGGGGAGATACCGGTGAAGCATCTGGGAGACGAGTTATATTGCCATCCTCTTATACCGGCGGGCAGCGGTGGATGACTCAAAATTACCAGAATTCTCTCGCTATATGTAAATGGACTGGGTATCCGTCACTTTTCATAACATTTACGTGTAATCCTAAATGGCCGGAGATTACGAGATTCTGTAAAAAATATGGCAGTAGGCCTGAGGATAGGCCTGATGTATTAAACAGGGTATTTAGAATAAAGCTTAATCAGATGATTGCAGATTTCAAGGAAGGCAAAGTATTTGGCACCCCAAAAGCAAGTAAGTAAATCTTTAAATATTATTTGTTTTTCTCTTATTGTTTTGTCATTTATATTTTTTTATTAGCATGTTCCTCTTATTTTGTTAATTGATTCATGCAGTTATATACACGGTGGAGTTTCAGAAGAGGGGCCTTTCGCATGCTCATATTCTTCTCTTTCTTAACCGCCAGGATCAGGGTCATAATCCTGAAGATATTGACAAGTGGATTATTGCTGAGATTCCTGACAAGGAGAAATATCCTAGATTATACGAGGCAGTTGTTGAATATATGTTGCATGGACCATGTGGTGCTGCTAATCCTAAATCTCCGTGTATGGATCACAACAGATGCTCAAAGATATTCCCTAAATCATTCAATGATCGCACTCGTGTAGACGAGAATGGGTATCATGTATATAGGCGAAGAGACACGGGTTTCATAATTGATAAGGGTGGAGTTGCTCTCGACAATTGTTCAGTTGTCCCATTCAATCCATATCTTTTGCTAAAGTACAAAGCTCACATAAATGTCGAGTACTGCAATCATAGCAAGGCAATCAAGTATTTGTTCAAGTATATGCCTTGCAATCGAAAATGATGAGGTGAAAAGGCAAATTGATTGTCGATATGTCTCTGCGTGTGAAGCTATGTGGAGGATTTTCAGATTCGACATACATTATCGGACCCCTCCTGTTGAGCGCTTGGCTTTTCACTTGGAGGGTTACCATAGTATCCCCTTCAAGGACGGAGACTTTCGTCCTGATGTTTTGGATAAAGTGACAGTTAAAGAATCTCAATTTATGAAGTGGATGGAGTATAACAGTATTCATTCAGAGGCTCGGAAATATAAATACTGTGAATTTCCTCATCATTTCATATGGGATAAAACTAAACGTGAATGGCGTCCGAGGAAAGATAAACGTTTTGCAGTGGGGCGTATTTATCATGTTCCAATGAATTGCGGAGAATTGTATTACCTCAGGATAATGTTGAATCATGTAGCAGGTCCCATGAAATTCAAGGATTTGAGAACTGTAAATCGCGTTGTTCATCCCGATTTCAAATCTGCATGTTACGCTCTGGGATTATTAGATGATGACAGGGAATATGTTGATGGAATTATAGAAGCGAGTCATTGGAGGTTGCCCGATAGTCTGAGAAGACTATTTTCTATGTTGCTACTATCTAATAGTATGTCGAATCCGGGAGAGGTATGGGAGAAGACTTGGCACTTATTATCTGATGATATAGAGTACAAGTATCGGAGGATGCACGATAATTCCGTCCCATGTTTACATATTTGTTTTACAATAAATATCAATTATGATTTTATTTCTACTTTATAGTTATATAATATAGTTCTATATATTTATCTATATTAATATATTTATTTTGTTTTTTATAATTTCAAGTTTGAAATTAATTAATGAACAGGTCCAGAATCTTGCTTTAGCGGAAATTGAGAAGTTACTGATCGAGAATTGCAGCAGTCTCCATAAATTTAAAGACATGCCTAAATCGGTGGGCAATGTCATTGGTGATGCGATAAATAAGCTCATTCTAGATGAGACATCTTATGAAATTGATGAGATGAAAGCTGAGCACTTCAGATTACATCCTCAGTTAACAGCCGAGAAAAAGAGTGTTTATGATAAGATTATGTCGGTTGTTGATCGAGGAAACGGTGGTGTGTTTTTCCTCTATGGTTATGGTGGTACGGAAAAGACCTTCTTATGAAAAACACTGTGTTCTGCATTAAGGAGCAGGAGAGATATTGTTCTTCCTGTTGCTTCCAGTGGCATAACTTCATTGCTCCTTCCGAAAGGTAGGACCGCGCATTCTAGGTTCGGTATCCCGATACAGGTAAACGAGAGCTCAACTTGCAGTAAACTAAAGTCGGGTACGGATGAGGCAGCACTTCTACAGAAAACCAAACTAATTATATGGGACGAAGCTCCAATGGCTCATAAACATTGTTTAGAGGCTCTCGATCGTAGCCTCCGAGATATTATTCGTACACCCGAGGGGAGATATTCCAATAAACCATTTGGTGGTTTAGTTATTGTATTCGGTGGTGACTTCAGACAGATTTTACATGTTGTTCCTAAAGGGAGTAGGCATGATATTGTGCATGCTGCACTCTGTTCATCCAAAATATGGAATGACTGTGAGGTTCTCAGATTGACGCATAATATGAGATTGCAGGTAATTCTTAAATAGCCTTTATTCATCTACTTAAATATTTTTATTTCAATTTAAGTAATTTGTATATATTTAACTTAATGTAGGGTGATTCTACTTCTCATAAGTCCGAAGAGATAAGAGATTTCGCTCAGTGGCTCTTGAGTGTCGGAGATGGGATTGCCGGTGGAGATAATGACGGGGAAATTGACATTTACCTTCCTGATGATATATTGATTCGAGAGGCTTCAGATCCTATTGCAAAAATAGTCGAATCTATATATCCTGACTTATTGCAAAATAAGGATGTCGAAGGATTCTTCCAGACTAGAGTTGTGCTTGCTCTAACAAATGAGATTGTTGATAACATAAATGATTATGTCATGTCACTCTTTTCGGGAGACGAAGTTGAATATATGAGTTCTGATGCCATTTGTAAGGATAAGGATGATGAAAATGGTGCTGAAGATATATTCTCACCTGAATTTTTAAACACTATCAAGTGTTCTGGATTGGCAAATCACATTATTAAGCTGAAGGTTGGGTGCATAGTAATGCTTTTGAGAAATCTTGATCAAGCTGCTGAATTGTGTAACGACACCAGAATGATTGTCACTCAATTAGGTAAATACAGTAATTTTTTTATTTTTCATATACATATAATTTAATACTTAATTTTGTTACATATATGTAGGTAAGCAAGTAGTCGAAGCCAAGATGCTTTCGGGAAAGAATGCTGGCATGAAGGTGCGTATTCCTAGAATGATATTGTCTCCGTCAGATGTGACAAAATTTCCGGTAAGATTCCAAAGAAGGCAATTTTCACTTGCCGTTTCTTTTGCTATGACAATCAACAAGAGTCAGGGACAATCTCTTTCCCATGTAGGACTATATCTTTCACAACCTGTTTTCCGTCACGGACAACTTTATGTAGCATTTTTCAGAGTAACCAGCAAGAGAGGACTTAAAGTTATTATTTGTGATTCAGATGCTCAAACATATGACAAGACGCTGAATGTAGTCTACAAGGAAGTTTTCGACAGACTCTGAAAATTTATGTCGCACAATTTGTGGTTAAACAAAAGTATTGCAATTTCTTATTATTTACTTTGTTTTTATTTTGTTTTTCTTTAAATATATAGGAGATGGAAGAGATTATGTTGACACTTAGGCACACACTATTAAACTCACGCTATTGTAACCATATCTCTTCATCTTCCAAAGTTGTAACACTAAAATCTTAATAATGTTTTTTGGTTAGGCAGGGACCTAACCTCCAGGAGTTTTGTGCTTGGCGAGATAGTTGTCTCAAGGGCTTTCCACGTTACATCATGTGTCAACATCTTTTTTCTGTATTAATTATACTCCTAATATCCGCTACATTGAATATCAATTTCGATTTATATTGTTACTTAAAAATCAATTAAAACACATAAATAATTATTTACTTAATCAAAAAAAAACTATTCACCGTCGGATACCGACGGATTACTGACTAGTTTTTATATAATAGAAATTTAAATTGTAATAGATAAAATTAAACAGATTTTATTTACAATAATCTATATATAATATTAAATCAGAAAAATTCCCAAGCTCCTTGTCGCGCCACGTGTCAAATGCTGATTCGCCAATATTTTGCAATTCAGTCCTTAATATTCTTTTATTTAAGCCATTTTTTTGCAGTTTGGTCCTTGAAAATCTTTTATTTTAGATAGATATATATACACAGAAAATACAAGCTAATATTTGGGCCTAACAAAGAAATCGGGATTAGATTGATTGACATGGAAAGAAAGAACATGGGAATGACAAAGGGAAGGGTTTCAAGAATTCGCAGTAATTATGCTATTTCTTCTTCCTTTTCTTCCTTTATCCCATTTACAAGAGGCTTAATCACGAGGTATTCTATTACTCATTTCGTTTATTTTATAAAAATAATTAATTGATTGAATTGATATTATCTGCAAAAAAAAAATGGTTTTGATATGAGGGGTTTGGGATTTTTTGTTTTTGCAGGACCAAAGTTGCAGAGAAAGTAATGACAGGGCGAATTGACTGAACAGGAATCATTTGATTAGTGCCGGTTGGAGTGGTAGCCATTCGACACTGCTCACGTTTAGACACCGAATGAGATGGAGACATTTTAGGCTTTTGCAGCCTATAACTAGAGATAATATGCCACATCCTGTAATTCTTGGCGTGAAATTTAATTTTAAAGATGAAAGCTTTGAACACGAAGCTATGTAGCTAATACCAGCATCACTAATGAAACTACAATAACTTAAGGTGAGATCATTCAGGAGAGGGCAGTTGTTGGAAAGGATGCAAAGCCCTTGGTCATCCAATTGCTTTCCCAGTTTAGAAACCCAACCAGAATACATAATCTCAATTTTCTTTAGGTGGGGATATACATTGCCTGAGGAAGTCAAAGCCTCATTCGCAGGGTCTAATCCACAACCAACACGTAGAGATTTTCTCTGCTCATTATCAAGTTTGTGAAAGCATTTACAAGCTAAAGATACAGAGTTTCTGTCAATGGTTGTCTCAATCCAGTTAAATATCTCCCAAACTAACTGATCTGGCAGATTATCCATGGAAGTAATCAAATTTCAAATTCAAATTCGAAAAATCAAATTTCATTGATCAATTAAATTTGGTTTGGTTAGTCCCTAAATTAGGATATCAATATTTGTTAGTAAATATTATTCCTTTAGAATAATATTCAGTAAATATAATTGTATATATCTGTTAGAATGTATAGTTGGTAGGAATATTATTTTCCTTACCTTTTCTCATTCCATTCACGTTCAAATATACAAACAATACAACTTTGAATGGGACTATAATCATGCTAACTAATCCCATGATTTTCGAATTCTATCTAGAGAAATAATATTCCTACCAACTATACATTCTAACAGATATATACAAAGATATTTACTGAATATTATTCTAAAGGAATAAAATTTACTAACAATATTGTATCAGCCTAAATTAGGATAAAATTTCGGCATATGCAGAGAGATTTGAGGGCTGTATATTCAAATATTGACATAAATTTCGGCATAGGCAGAGAGATTTGAGGGCTGTATATTCTAAATTAACATAAATTTCGGTTGTTGCAGATATAGAAAATAAATCAATATTTTCAAAATTATATCCTTAAATCTTTTGCTTAAAATTCGTAAATCAATAGTATTTGAATATCATATAACGATAGAGAGATAGAGAGAGTGAGGCGGCATAGGAGAGGGAGCCTAGGGAGGAAGAAAAAGAAGAAATCTTCTTCATTGCTTTGTAGTTTCAACCACAAGGTAAAGTGTTATCTCTCTGATCCTATACAACCTCCTCCCCAACCTGAAAAGACAAGCTTTTTATATACTATACTCCTGCTTCACTTTTTCCTTCTTCTATTTATTTGAAACGAACGAGAAATATCACATTTTTTAAGCATAAACATGTTAGCATAGTTCGGTGTTCCTAATTGTGCCTCAGGAAACATATTAATTCATCTGAGAAGCGTTTATAAGATGATGGCAAGAACAGGACAAATATGATGCCTTTTTCAACAAGTAGCATATAATATATTCTTCTGATTATCCATTGGCCCCTGGAGTACTTATTAACAGCCTTAACATGGGTTCTGACATTCAGATTCCTGTTCTTCTTTATTATGTTTCTATATGTATTCATTGGGAACATATTGGTATATTAATGAATGTTCAGAAGCAACTCATTTTTGTTTCCAATTTCCCATTTGCGATTATCAATAGAGATAGTAAAATGAAACCTTGATTAAGAAAAATACCTTGGGAAGCTAAAAAAATCCTCTCTTTTATCAGTTAAAAGGCGTGGAAACTCAAAGTTAAAACATTTAAAAACAAAACAAAGTAACAAGTGACTGAGGCGATCTACATTAGAAACTTTTAGGACAAAGAGAAATTGGGGAAGCCCATTATGGAGAAAAAGGTGACCAATTCTTCATCAACTCAGAGAAGTCAAAAATAAAGCTAATATATTTGCAAATTTGAAAGGAAATGCTAAAAATCCGCAAATGGGTTGTTTATTAAGAAATGTCAACGTGGGATTGTTTATTAGAGTATAGTCTTAGCAAGCACACTAACGCAGCATTGAATCCAAACATGAGAACCCCAAGTGTGTAGCGATAACAAGCAAGAAAACCTAATCTTGAGCTTTTTTCTTTAACATAGAATGCCAATCACCCAAAAATTTTACTACATGCTAAAATACCCAACAGTTAAACCCCAAAAATTACACTAAAGACTACCACATCTAATAATAATGTCAGTAATCTCCTTTCAAAGTAAAATCCGCAGCACCACTTGATCCAACAACTCAGAATCAATTGAGCCCTAATAACTCAACAAACGCAATACAAAAACCCAATTCAATCGGAAAATAGTGACCTTAAATGCATCTAGCCCCAAAGCCGTGGAACAACACATTGTCTGAAGCATAAAAATGAAACTACCGTGGTACCCATATTCTCTTCCACAAGAAAAGTAGCCACATAAAAGAATTATATACTTAAACATTTGCTACCCAAAATGCACATGAAACCAAACAACAAACATCTAATCCATGACAGATCAATTTTGGACAATTTTCCGGAGAGAGATGACACAATTAGTTTTAAACTACACAAGTCAGAACCATCAATAATTGCCTTCTAACTTAATAAGGATATTTGGTCAACTGAAGAAAGATTATTAGATCCAAAATCCACAAATAAATCTTAACTGGAACTGGATACAATGACATTCACAAGTTGTTCCTATATTGACACTCATATCAGTCACGCCCATTGTTCTCTAGGTCATTAACTTCTTATATATATGATCTTGGAATTAGACTATATAAGACATTGTGCTCGGCCTTAAGAAGCAGGAAGGATATAGTTCTTTCAGTGGCTTCTAGCGGTATAGCTTCTTTGCTTCTTCTGAGGGGCAGAACTGCTCACTCCAGATTCGGTATACCAATCCAGGTCGATGAAAGCTCAACTTGCAGTAAGATCAAGCCGGATTCTGATGTGTGCGGACTTCTTAAGAAAACAAAACTCATAATTTGGGATGAGGCTCCAATGACCCACAAGCACTGCTTCGAAGCTCTTGATAGGAGCTTGAGTGATATTATGCGCACATCAGATGGTCGATGCTCTGATAAGCCATTCGGTGGATTAGTTGTTGTATTAGGAGGTGATTTTAGACAAATATTGCCGGTTGTTCCCAAAGGAAACCGAAATGATATTGTGCATGCTACCATTAGTTCATCTAAACTTTGGAACTACTGCGAGGTCCTTAAATTGACAAAAAACATGAGATTGCAGGTAAACCCATTTCATATAAAAAAAATCAATATTTTATGTTTCTATTATTTGTTTATCAAAATGTTTTATATCAATCATATTGTCTATTCTATAGGCTGGTTCATCTTCTTTAGATGCTTTAGAGATTAGAGATTTCGCTGAATGGATATTACGGGTCGGGGATAGGGATGCCGGAGAGGAAAATGACGGAGAAGCTGATCTTAACATACCGGATGACATTCTTATACGAGATGCAGTTGATCCTATTCCAGCTATCGTTCAATATACGTATCCCGACATATTCTGAGAATATCGGTCTTGATGGATTCTTTGAGAATAGAGTCAGTATTGACACCAACTAATGAAATAGTTGATTCTATAAATGAATATGTGATGTCATTGTTGCCCCGGTGAAGAGGTTGAGTATATGAGTTCGAGATAGCATCGATAAGGAGGATGGAGATATTACAGGACACGAGGATGTATTTTCTGTAGAGTTTCTTAATACGATTACATGCTCAGGATTGCCAAATCACCTTATCAAGCTTAAAGTTGGGTGTATGGTCATGTTGCTCAGGAATATTGATCAAGCTTCTGAGCTATGCAATGGAACAAGAATGATTGTCACCAATCTCGGAAAGCACGTAGTTGAAGCAAAAATGACATCGGGTAAAAATATTAGCATGAAGGTTTTTATTCCTAGAATGATCTTGAGCCCATCCGATTTGACAAAATTTCCCGTGAAGTTTCAACGTAGACAATTCCCTTTGGTCGTTTGCTTTGCTATGACTATAAATAAGAGTCAGGGACAATCACTTTCACACGTGGAGCTATACCTTCCTCGACCTGTATTCAGCCACAGTCAGTTGTATGTGGCAATCTCTAGAGTAACCAGTAAAAAGGGGCTCAAAGTTCTAATTTGTGATAAAGATGGTCAGACGCATGATACCACAACTAATGTAGTGTATAAAGAAATTTTTGACAAGTTGTGAGGTAATTTTAATCTATAAATATTAACAAGTTGTGAAAATAGTGTATGTCCTATATGCTTAATAGAATTGATGTCTCTTATTTGCAGGTATAAATGTTTTTATCAGTTTGCTCAATCAAGAGGGATTTATTCTTTTCTGCCAGTTAGACTGGATATTGTAATTGATGAAATTTTTCCTACAGGTATATCTTCCAAATAATTAAATTAAAAATTGAAATTTTCCAGTCATTTTTGATCTTCCTGTGGATGTTTTAGATGCTTTGAGATTTAATGATTCGGGATGCTATGTGGTTCGTAATTGTCTTGGTCCAGATTTAGGCTTGGATTGAATTTTGGTTGCTGATTATTATCTGATGTAATAGTATTATGTTGTATTCCCCCCCCCCTTACCCTCAATACTCACTATTTATTTTCTTATTTGTTAATGAGCTTCCAAATGTTGCTAAGTTTTAAGTGGAAGGAGGATCCTATAAAATTAAATCTTGAAGGGCCGGCATCGATTGGCCATCTATATTGGGACTTAGTACATCTGACATCTAAGTATATATATGATCTTTTGCATTCTCCTTTTTAGGGAATAAATTTCATAACCAAAGTTGTTCCCATCATAAGTAGTATTTTGTTCGTTATTTACGTAAGTATTTGCTTATATTTGTAGCTTTGATAGAAATAGTCCGAGTAATGACATATATATCTCTCTTCTTGGGCTGCAGAGCTGAATACAACCCAAAAAATGATTTATTAGATCAAGAGTTTATTATCTGATGTAAAAAGAGTGGAAATTTTCTGATGTAATAGTATTATGTTGTATGCCCCCCCCCATTACCCTCAATACTCACTATTTATTTTCTTATTTGTTAATGAGCTTCCAAATGTTGCTAAGTTTTAAGTGGAAGGAGGATCCTATAAAATTAAATCTTGAAGGGCTGACTGTCAGTTGGCTATCTATATTGGGACTTAGTACATCTGACATCTAAGTATATATATGATCTTTTGCATTCTCCTTTTTAGGGAATAAATTTCATAACCAAAGTTGTTCCCATCATAAGTAGTATTTTGTTCGTTATTTATGTAAGTATTTGCTTATATTTGTAGCTTTGATAGAAATAGTCCGAGTAATGACATATATATCTCTCTTCTTGAAACTTGCAGAGTGAATACAACCCAAAAAATGATTTATTAGATCAAGAGTTTATGCTTAAAGGAAAATGGTTTCAAATGAAGGATCTGGAGGTAAGATGTAATCTTGTATTTCTCATATTGTTGTAGTTTCATCTTTACTTTCTTTTCCTTGTAGTTAATGCGAAAAATGATTTTGTCTGTGACTAATTTGCGTAAGTTTAACTAGGTTTACGCACACTATTAAAAGATATGAAGGAACAAATGCTAATGGGAACGGAAGAAGTTGCTTTATTATTTGTAGAATGCAGTGTATATAAATCTTAGTTTAGCAAGTCATATAATGGTACTCAACTTCTATGGATCAGTAGTATAGATTATTGAATCAACAAAAATCGTAGATTTGTGCCATTGAGATACAGTATTTTCATCATTTTAGTGTGGTTCTTATACTTAGTAAATTCTGTAGCACTAACAACCATTATGCAGTGTATGGATGTTCTATCTTATTTACATGCAAGGAAATTTGCACTCATGAAATTTCTGTTATGATGTATCATTGTATTGGATCTTGGTTTGAAAGACAATGGCATCATTAAATGGTTGTGCTATGTATCAAGTCATTTCTTTAGTGATGGTTTTCTTTCACAAAGAAAAGATTAATGTTGTTTTATTTATAATGATGTGCTGGAGCAATTGACATTACCGCCATTGCATTCAAGCGAGAGTGTTTGATAGTTTCTATAGTTGTGAAGAGTTAGTCAGTATCCAACATTGCAAACCCATAATTCAACTGGTTTAATGGCAATAGCAAATAATGGAAATGGTGATGGTATACAAATCTGAAATACCCAGCAAATGCAATTGATTCAAAAGAGAAAGGGCGGGTGAAAAATGTTTCATCTTAACAATGACTGAAATCAGATGGGTAAAGTGTTTGATTAAAGGGCGAGCCTGCATTTGGAGCATTTCATCGAACAGTTGGAGAGCATGGTCGAGTTTAGTGATATTATCAAATCTGATATGATTAGGAAACGTTAAAGAGGTTACCAAAGAAATTGAAGCTGCATTCACAGAATCAATACAAAACAGTCACCCAACCATGTCCCACTTCACTCCTTAGTTAAATGTCTTCTTATATATCCGCTATAAAATTCCCATTATATATCGTATAAAATTCCCATTATTTATTTTAGACTCTATATGGTGGGCTCCAAGGTGGCCGCATATGGGCTAGGAAAGAGAGGGTTCCTACTGAAGGTGCATTATCAATATGCAGTTCAGACATAAAGATCAGACCTATATGAGCTATGAAGCACCAACACTCTCCCCAGGCCATAGTGTCAGTTTCTGACAAGAGGAAGACACCGACAATCCCTGACTCTTGTGAGACATGCTAATAGATTGTAAACCTCCAAATAAGTTGGAGCCTTGGAAGCCCTACAAGCTAGAACATCTCGATCGCCATATCAGATAAACCCACAGACACAATCAAAACATATCAACCATTATATGCTACACAAAATTGATTGCATATGCTCTGTCCCAAAATAAGGAGTTACATTTGACAGGTCATTTCTTTACATGCAAGGAAATTTGCACTCATGAAATTTCTGTTATGATGTATCATTGTATTGGATCTTGGTTTGAAAGACAATGGCATCATTAAATGGTTGTGCTATGTATCAAGTCATTTCTTTAGTGATGGTTTTCTTTCACAAAGAAAAGATTAATGCCGTTTTATTTATAACGATGTGCTGGAGCAATTGACATTACCGCCAATGCATTCAAGCGAGAGAGTTTGGTAGTTTCTATAGTTGTAAAGAATTAGTCAGTATCCAACATTGCAAATCCATAATTCAACTGGTTTAAATGGCAATAGCAAATAATGGAAATGGTGATGGTATACAAATCTAAAATACCCAACAAATGCAATTGATTCAAAAGAGAAAGGGCGGGTGAAAAATGTTTCATCTTAACAATGACTGAAATCAGATGGGTAAAGTGTTTGATTAAAGGGCGAGGCTGCGTTTGGAGCATTTCATCGAACAATTGGAGAGCATGGTCGAGTTTAGTGATATTATCAAATCTGATATGATTAGGAGGGAAAGTTAAAAGGGTAGAGGATGAGATAGAAGGAGTTGAGAAATTATTGAAATTGAGAAATTTTCGCCGGCGGGAAAAGAAAAGGACGGCGAGGCATATACCATTTGGGCTCAGTCTCAACATTCTTGCGTTGGTCTGTGCGTGGGAATGGGATGCAGTTGGTCTGTGCGTGGGATGGAGATCCTTTCCAATTTAAGTGACTTTTAGTAGGGATAAAATGGTCTGTAAAAATAAAACATGACTTATTATGTAAAAATATTTATTAGGTGCTATATTTTTCTGGATGTGTTTTTCAAATCATTTTTGTTGGTTTTCATATTCTCTTGATATAGATGTTCACCTTCATGTTTTTTTGTTGTTTAACACTCTCCTCACTTTTAAAAAAAAAGTAATTTAATGAATTTTGATGCTTCACATGCTCTTTCTCCTTTAACATTTATTGGACTAATTGTAATGAACAAGCTGTTGCTACACTTGCTTATGCATGATGACCACCCTGGTCTAAGCCAAAACAATTAGGAAAAACATGGTTTAAGCATCATTTGCATCCTAAACGACAACATGAATATGAAGTATACTTTATCCATCCCATATACTCTGTAATTTCATTTAAATAAACAAAAACATTATGAACTATTGAAATTACATATTATAACAATAAGTAATACTAAACTTTAATATGCCCGTCAAATTTCGACGGGTTACTCACTAGTTTCTAAGAAAAAGCAAAAGGGAAAAGATAATAGTGGGCAGTGAACCGACCTAACCTCAAAACAAACAAACAAACAAACAAAGAATAGTTTGGTCTTCTTCTTCTTCTGTTGCTTGATGTCTCTTTTCTCACGTTTACAGTAACATACATAAAGTTTCTAGAAGGGCCTCAAACCCACTACCTAACTAACTACTCCACTCAATTTTTCTCATTTCTCTCCCTTTCCCCTCTACCCTCCTCCACTCTCTTCTTCTACTGCTAGCCAACAGCTTGCATTTGCAATTTAAAGAAGAAGAAGAAGAAAGTCCCCGTCGGAGTCCCCAAATCTCATACCTAAACATTTACTGTCTTTTAAATTTATTTATCAAAAATCCAGAAAATTTTGCGAAAAACTGTTACCTTCTTCTATGTATGTATGAGGTGTCTTTGTTTTGTGAGCCCTTAATTTATAGCCTCAGCACCCAACATATGCCCAAAAATCAAATCATTACGCACTTAACCTATTTTTGACTCTCATAGGACTTGTACATTGTTCCATCCTTATTATTATTCTTTTTTTTTTTTTTTTTGATACCCAGGTTAAGAATTGTTGACTAATCCCTGACCACTGCTGCACTCCTCAAGATCTTGACGGAGGTAAATCGCGAGATGTGTCTACGCACAGGGGTGGCAGTATCCCTTATACTCCAGAGATTGAGCCCTTGTTTTTGTAAATTTTGGAAACAATCTTAGTACTAGAAATTAATTGATGAAATACATATTTTATTTACTTTAAAAGTTATAATATGTCTCATGGTGAAAATTGAAAATGATAACTACAGTTTTCATATTAATG
Organism: Adenophora triphylla var. japonica; assembly: GCA_022495995.1. Lineage (NCBI taxonomy): Eukaryota > Viridiplantae > Streptophyta > Magnoliopsida > Asterales > Campanulaceae > Adenophora > Adenophora triphylla. The sequence continues at coordinate 241,031 of JAFEMH010003431.1, forward strand.
AAGCTACTTTTGAAATAATAATGTTTTGGAACGATACCACAACTTGGACAGTAAGAGCAACTTAACTGCAAAGTCAACTACATAAACTTTATTAAGAAAAACAAAATTAAAATTAAAATTGGAACAAGCACTAGTAGTAGAAATAACTTTGAAAATGGAACGTGTCACTTTACCTACTAAAAGGTTTAGTATTTTTCTTGGAACTAAGGAAAAAATAAAAATCAACACTAGGAGAATAATACAATACAATACCAATAATTTTAATTAATCAATCTGACATTGTTTTATCTTCTGATTCTTGATTCCAATCCGGCCATCTTCTTCTTCGTTTTTGTCAAAGATTTATTTTGCTTTGTTTTAATATCCTAATTTAAACTTTAATCATTAATTCTCTTCATTCAATTCAATGATTAATGTTTAAATTAACAGTGATTTCTTACTTTTCATAATAAATGTCTCTCCTTTTTATGAGAGCCGTTGTTTTCTATACTTGTGAAATTCTATATTTGTTTATGTGTTTGTTTGTTGTTTTTTGCTTTTTGCTTTTTGCAATTGTGACAATTATTGTATTTTCTAACAATGAATTGGATGTCAATGTTTTAACTGGATAAGGATTGTTCGTGAATTTAAAGATGTCTGGTAGATGCTTTCTCGTCGACCCGAATTTTGCAGATCAAGTGTTCAACGCAACATATTACTCGAGGGGGATTTCTTAAATGTGGTATTGAATTGATACAGTGTCCAAGTTTTACTTGTAGAGAAATTCAAACGTTTCAATATTTAGATTGTAATTATCGTTGCTGTATGTTAAAAAATGAATTTGCTATTAAAATTTGAGGTGAGCCTCCAGCATTTGTGCAGTGCCATCTCTTTTTTAATTGTAAATGAAATTGAATTTATCGTTGTTACAATACCAATAATTTTCGTTTAGAAGGAAAAGGGTACTCCCATTGTTTGTAACAGTTATATTTGGTCAATTTTATAAGGGAAATGAATAGTTTCATTTGATTTGATCAAATCACAATCATATACTTCCTCCGTTTCGGTAGTAAGTTCACATTTATTGTTTGCGCGCAAATTAAGAAAAAAATTAGTGGAGAAAATGTTGTGAGTATGAAAAGTGAGGTAGGAGAGAGAGTGTGGGGGTAGGAAATAGTGATTTGATTGGTGTTGTAAGTATAAAAGTAAAGTAGGAGAGAGAATTAGTAGGTGGAATAGTAAAAAATCTTTGCCATTTTAGGAAATGTGAAATTTGTAATGGGACGTCCAATGAGGAAAGTGTGCTGGTTGTAGCGGGACATAGGGAGTATATATTATGTTTTCTTATTTTAATAGTTTTCTTATTATTATAATTCATTATTATAATAATAATATTATTTCTCCTTTTTGTGATTATATATTTTCTTAATTAGTGATTTCTAGGTTGTATATATATTCATACAACATTGTTAATAAGAAAACTTGATTCATTAATATCAATTCTCTCTCTCCCATTCTCACGTGTGAATTGATTTCGTTTAACCATCCTTTATTTATGTTATTTTTTTCAAATGTATCTATATATATATATTTTACCTTAATGAAAGTACAATAAAATTATTTTCTTTTAAAACTGAAATTATATTTTAAGGCAAAATTATCATAATATAAATAATATACAAATAATCTATTATACAATACAAGGGAGGTTATTAGTGGTGGTTCAGATTGAAAGTTGGAAAATTGATCCAACGGCTGAGATTGAATCTTGAAAAAAAAGCTTCCCACTCATCACACCCACTCATCACACGGCAGTTACTATCTCTTTAACTAAAGTTCTACCGATAAATTAAAATCAAAATCGTGGAACCAACCCAGAGGACTGCAAATTGTAGACGGAGAGAGACAAAAGTAATTTTTTTAGAGAGAGGGTGTGTTTAGAAGGTTTTAGAGAGAGTACCCCGTTCAGAAAGTCTTTTCCACAGTGTTGAAGGTGATGGCGGTGATGCCAATGGACATAGTAAAGGAGAGAGAGAGAGATTGAGCCCCTAAATTGGGCGAACAGCTTCTTTACTTCATCTTATCCTCTCTTAGGGGGCCAATTCAATCTTCCAAAGTACTCCATTATCTCAATTCAATTCAATTCATTCACATCTTTTTAAATTTTTCAATTTGTTTGTAACATTTGAGATCTCACAGGACTTTGATAAGCTCTGGCTGATTTTCGATTCAGCTCAATCTCGGGACTTTAAAAAGTAATTTAGTTCGCTCATTATAAAGTTTAGTTTTAGTTTTTGGATTTGAATATGTTTTTATATCGTTTTATTTTGGAGTGAATTAGGTTGTTCAGAATATCATTGCTTGATGAGATTCCCCCATTCGATAAGGGCGACCTTTTCGATTTAGGTCATCCTCTCCTTAACCGCATCACTGAAAGCTTCGTCAAATCCGCCTGCGTACCTACTCTCTCCCCCCCTCTCTCTCTCTCACGCACACACAATATGGTTACGTATATAATTTGCTTTAATATGGTGTACGTAATTTATTAATTAGTTCAATCTGGATTGATTTTGTTGTAGATTGGGGCAGTTCAGGCTGTTTCACGTGAGGCTTATTTTACTGCTATTGAAAGTGAGATTAATAATTAACTAGCTCCCCTGTTAATTCATTAGTGTCTGTTTGTGTTTGACGTTTCATATGTTGTTCTTTGTGATGTGGTTGTAGGTACTGGGGGAGATAATGGGGGGATGCCGACGGAGATCACTGCCCTGAAGAAGGTATAATCTATTTCTCTAAATAAAGTAGTGTCTATTTGTAAAATTGAGATTCGATTGTACTGTTTCAGTTTGGTTTGATTGTCCATTTTTTAAACCAAATTGACTAAAAGTTGCTTCAAGTGAGTGCTTGGAATTGTTATGTTTGGACTTTTAAGTGTGTGGATATTCATGATTATTTTGTTCTTTTTTTTTTTTTTGTATGAAGATGATTTATATTCTATTGGGTGATTAAACTCGGGTGTTTTAACTCTTCAATGAAAAGGCGTGGGAATGCTGCAAGAATTAGGGAGAAATACGCTTATATAAATCCGGTGAGGGCTAATAATCTTCGAATAATTGCTTTCTTTGGCATCGACATTCTTTAAGGGACAACCATTACTATCGAAGCTTTTCTGGATATCCACGTCGTATATTTTAGGAGGTTTTGAAACGGGTTTAAGGAAGAAAAATCTCAATTTCTAGACTCATTTTGGGACAGAGGAGTACTTCTTCTACTAAAATGAATGTCTTTTTTAACTTTCAGATATCATAATATGTTGTTATCTCTTTCTCTGATTTTTTGTAGTTAAGGTTTTTGATTTAATAAGTTTGAACCTCCCTGAAGAAGGTATAATCTACTTCTCTAAATAAAGTAGTGTCTATTTAAAAAATTGAGATTCGGTTGTACTGTTTCAGTTTGGTTTGATCGTCCATTTTTGAAACCAAATTGACTAAAAGTTGCTTCAAGCGAGTGCTTGAAATTGTTATGTTTAGACTTTCAAGTGTGTGGATATTCATGATCATTTTTTTTGTATGAAGATTTATTTTCTATTGGGTGTTTAACTCTTCAATGAAAAGGCGTGGGAAGGCTGCAAGAATTAGGGAGAAATACGCTTATATAATTCCGGTGAGGGCTAATAATCTTGGAATAATTGCTTTCTTTGGCATCGACATTCTTTAAGGGACAACCATTACTATCGAAGCTTTTCTGGATATCTACGTCGTATATTTTAGGAGGTTTTGAAAGGGGTTTAAGGAAGAAAAATCTCAATTTCTAGACTCATTTTGGGACGGAGGGAGTACTTCTTCTATCTAAAATGAATGTCTATTTTAACTTTCAGATATCATAATATGTTGTTATCTCTTTCTCTGATTTTTTGTAGTTAAGGTTTTTGATTTAATATGTTTGAACCTCCTTGTTGTTTGTTTGCTAGGTGCAGAATGCATTAGGCATTTTTTTCACAGTCAATATGGAAAAGTTAGTCATATTTGCAATTCTTGAAGACTTTTCGCAGTGGTGGTATCAATGCTAAGCATTTCACTCCACTTTTCTACTGATCGTAAACCCCCCTCCCTTCCCCGGTTGCCACTGTTTCCATCAGTAAAGTAAAGGCAATGATTTGGTACTAAAAAGTGGCAAAGCTAAGTATATTTGGAAAGGGGGTCACTGAGGGTGAGGCTTGACTTTACCACTGGGTTTAGAAGTTTAGAACTGATAATTTAGAGGAAATTGTATTATTATTTTCTATTTAATTTGGTTAGTGAAAACTGAAATCACCAACTTATGTTAGAAGTTTAGAACTGATTTTCTTTCGCTGTTAGTTATAGACAACATAATTTTCTTATTTGTTAATGAGTATGGATGTATGGTTCAGGATTGATGTGGGAAAGACGAAAATGGCTGTGGGTGGGGATTTATGTGAGAACGACAAAATTAAAAGAGGTTGTTTATATTTTATACGCCTGACCATCATGTATACCGTTCCGTGCCATTGGCACGGGCATCTGAGTACTAGTTTTTAAAACAATTTACAAAACAACTGTGATTTTTTGAAATATTTATTGATTGTTAATGTGAACTTGTAAGGAACAAAAAGAGTAGTCTATATCTATTTTATTTTTTGCCTAATTTTTTTCTTTACGGTCAGTCTTATATATATAAATTTCTTCGGGGATATTGAAAAAATCTTAGGATATAAATTCGAAATATGGGGAAATATAAAGTTAAAGAGCATTCAGGTCAGGTGATATGAATAGAATAGAGCAACAACTTTATAGCAAATTCTAACCAACTTTCTGACCCATTAATATCAGCTTTATAGTGGGAGTTGGTTGAAAATGGTGGCTGCATTGCATGGCCTCGACAAGCAATTTATGTTGAAAACAAAACAAAATTATGTCACTGAAAATGATAATATTAAAGTTATAACAAAAGTAACAAAATTTGATTCACAAAATAATGGAATATATTATAATTGTGTTGGTGCTTTTAATCTACAATCGATATAACCAATTAAATATTTTTACTTCATTTTATATTCATTTAAAAAAAAAAAATCTTTTGTGTCTAATGAAAATATCAATGTATATTAAATCTAAGTAAATATTGTACTCCACATAATAACATATTTTCAAAACAAAATTCATCTGATAAATATGATCTGTCTACTTGGTTTTGCCAATAAAAACTCTTGCTTAAACAATATCTTAAACAATACTCCCTCCTTCCCATAGAACATTACACGTTTACTATTGAGAACGGAAAATAAGGAATAATGTTATTAAAGTAGGTGTTGTGAGTGGGAGGAGAGAGAATGAGTGGAGAGAATAGTAAATTATAATGGTGTTGTGAGTATTAAAATAATGTAGGAGAGAGAATGAGTGGAGAGAATAGTGATTTAAGGTTTCCTTTTTAGGAAAGTGGGACTTTAAAGAGGGACGCCCAAAATAGCAAAAGGGGTAATGTTCTATGGGACGGAGGGAGTATCTGATACACTTTCAATATGAGAAGTCAGAGATTTGAACACCACAATCTTAGTGGGTTGGTCCAACTACTACCAGGCCCAAGACCCATCAGTGAAATCAGTCACCTGGTCCATTGTCCGATCTCAGATGGTCCCTACCTGGCTTGGTCCGACATTACGATTCATATCTTATACAGAGACTATTCAACCCTATTCATCAGTCAGGTCGACCTAGGCCCAGCAGGCGACCTCGACCTATCAAATTACATGCCGACCTACAGAGTCCAGGCGTGTATACAATTCTTGTTGGACTTTAGTGTGGCTTCTCAAGAACTTAACAGAAAAACTGACGAAGAATTTAACGGAGATTGGAAAAACTAGAAAACAAGTCGAGTCTTGTATTATATACAATCTCCGTAAGAGTTATTTGTCCCGCACAGGTGCTTACGGTTGAATAACAAAACTCTCGTAAGATAAAACGACTTTACTATTAGTTATAAGGAGCACTCCAATATAACTAATCTAACGAACAACACAATGTTTTGAACTTTGGACTTGAAAGGATTTGATGCAACAAGATGATATGATTTGGCTATGTTAATCTATCTCACTAGAGGGTAAAGAGGCTCAAATGACTGTATGAATGAACTGAAATTCGGAGGGGAAGCTTATAAAGAGAGTTAAGGGGTTTGTGTCTTTTCCCACGAAAGGGCACAACTTTCAGTTTGAATTGGCACCTGTTCAGGATCTGCTCGGCCGAGTCAAGGGACTCGCTCGACCGAGCACCAAGCTGCACGGCCGAGTCAATAGACTCGCACGGCCGTGTTGATCAAACTGCTCGGCCGAGCAGACATGTGCCTCGCCCGAGCAAACTTGTGGGGACCCCGACCCGGAACCTACACGTGTCCCGAGCTGGAGCGTCCTCAAACTAACCCAAATCTCTTAACCTTTAAAAACTTTGATTTAATTTTCAAACATAAACACAACCATTTCAAAATAACTCTACTCCTTCCACATTGGAGGAAGAGTTGACCAACCATGAAAATAATAAACGGTTTTAGTTACAAAAGATATCGAATATAATATGGAATTTAAGTTTATGAATACAACCCCTTGAAAAGAATTATGCTAACAAACACTTTCTACACCAATCTATACATAACCCGACAATTCCCAAAATACCACTTCTAAACTCCTTTCCGCCCTCACTTGGTCGATCCACCTGTCTCGGGATCTAAAACAGTAAAGGGAGAGGGGTGAGAATAAATCTCAGCAAGCTATTATGAATGCAGCAATATGCCAAGTAAGATGCAACACATAGCATGGTTTCACATAGCACATTATTAAAGCGGTAAACACCTTACGTTACCTCATTTTACCTTTCCCGTCTGAACAATAAGTCGTACAACGTGGGAGTAAAACTCCACTCTTTGGTGAACTGCCCCCATGCACATTCACCGCTTATAGGTCTCATACCCCAGAGATCCATATAAGAAAATAGGATACTTATATGACTCTTATTCAGAGTATCATATAATATCATCGCTACTGTAAAGCTTGGCTTCATACAGAGCATTCCACCGGTACACCAAATCGCAGCGGTCTGTAAGGCTTTTGGCTTAATACAGTCGCTAGCACAGTCCACTCTGTGGCCACAGAGGGGAACGGTCCCAGGTATAATGAACCTTCAATCATTTATAGAACAAATCAATAATTGATTGAATTCCATTATACCCCCGAATATCAACACGTTCAAGCACATAATAGATACTTGAAATAAAATCCACAAAGGGGATAAACAATATAGCAACATGGTAAAATATATTCATGCTCAACCAACGTCATAATGCAACATTTAAGTAATACACTATGCATAACATAATCAATGAATATGTAACCAAATGAGGTAACAACACAACCGGTTAATCCACACTTGGGATACATTATAATAACATGCTAAATAATCCACAAAGGGGATGAGCAATATAGCCACATGGTAAAATATACTCATGTTCAATCAATATCCTAGTGCAACATTTAATTAACACACTATGCACAATATAAACAATGTATATGAACTCAAGTAAGGCAAGGAAGTATCATCAATCCATCCTACAAGGTCACTATACAATAATACATAGCTTCTATGAATGCTTAAGCTCAATTTACCAAGTGGGAGTCACAATTTATAAGTGATCAAATAAGGTTGCCAAACAATTTCTGATTCAGACTTAACGTGCTTCCGTAGTTCCATAGTAACCCAATTAAGGTATCATTAAGTGATACAATTGTTCTAAGTATAACTTAGGTTAAAAGGATTAATTCATATCCGAAAAGGTTAGGTTCCAAACTTTATATTGGTTAAGGATCATGCTAGGAGGTTACTAGTGAAAATTCAAATAAACGGGGAACTAGGCCAAATCGCCAACATGGGCGACCGCCCAAAACCTTTTGGGCGACCGCCCAAGAGGGATTTCCAAGCATCCTAACTTCTGTCAAGATGGGCGGCCGCTCATCACCACTTGGGCGACCGCCCAAGACCCCTGTCCAGCAAGCTCTACTTCCAAACCCTTGTTTACCTAGGTTCTTTTTTTCCTTTTTACATCTTCCTAACTTTCATAATCACCCAAAAGAATTTCCTAATTTTACAAACTCATTCTAAATCCTTTAAACCAAAATAACATAAATCTAGATTATTTTCCACAAGATTTCCAACCAATTCCACCAACACATTTCAAGTTTAACATCTTAATTTAATTAACCCATTTACTTACCCTCTTGACCCACTTTCTTAACCAACAACAACATTCTAAATCATTGACTACATTTCTTAACCCCAAGAAGGTTTCCAAGCATCAAACTACCATTTCACTAACAAGAACAACATTTAATAGTTATGAACATCACATAGAAAGGGAAATCATAATAACTCACTCTAGGGTTTGAGAATAGAAGGTTGATCTCCTTAGCTTGATTGATTCTTCTAGATGATCCCACTTCAAAAGTACCCTTGAACTTGAAAATGGTGGAGGAATGGCTTAGATACAAGACTTGGGGATTGGGAGCTTCCATGGAGGTTTTTGGTTAGGGAAAGAATGAGAAAGAATGGAGAAGGGAGGAGGAAGTAAGAGGAGGGGAGGGAGGATGACACATGGCAAGAGTAGGGAGGGTTAGATACTTTGCCCCCCCTCATAAATATCTAAAATTTGAGGCTTTCACCCAAATCAATATAACCCTTCCCCCTAATTATTTATTCTACCCATTTTAACCTCCTCATACATTTATCTATTTTCTATTTTTATCATTCTCCATGGTTCTTATTTAATATCTAATAAATTCCTAAAAGATTCTAAATTTACTTCTCACCCAATTTATCTTATATTAAGAATTTAAAGACATAATTGAACACATAAGGCTAACATGAATATTAAAAGCATATAATATAATATTTAAAATTAGTGCCTAGGGTTGGGATCGTCACACTCACTCCCCCTTAAAGAAAATTCGTCCCGAATTTGACCGTCGCTTACCTACAAGTTCAACCCGCCTTGGTTACTTATGTATGCCTCAGACTTCAATTCCCAATTAGTTTCTTCATTGCTATGGTTCCTTTCCAAGGTTTCTAATTTCATTAATGATACGATATTACAACTTAATGTTCCAAGAGTACCACACAAATATCACTATCCCGAATTTTCACGACCTCAATAAAAATATAAAAGTATTACAACTTATGTCACCAAATACATTACGATATTTCATTTAAAACTTCAAATACTCTATAAGCTGCTCCAAGTCAGTTTATAAGTCAAATCACCAACCTCTTCTAAAACTTCAAATGGATTAACAAACTTTGGCGCCAAGCTACCTTAGGCCTTGCTTCTCCAACCTCACCCCAACAAATTAGAGATCGATATTCTATTCCTGAACCACGCCTCATACGGTTTTATTTTAATGCTAGAATGATAACTGCTATTATACGCAACCAACCACTGGTAACCATACGTCCTATCGACTACTAAAATTCACTGTACATGCCCGTAGCATAATTTCAACAATAAGTAATGATTCCTCAATTTTTTTTTTTTTTTTTTCACAAGGTTAAACTTAATAGTATTTCTACATTCCAAAAGGATCTTCCCAATTGATGACTATCCAATCCATTTAATACTATGGGATTTATACAATCAAACTGTCTCCTAACATTTATGAAGACTTTATCAAAAAAATATCTCATCAAAATATACATATAATAAGTATAAAATGCAAATCAACTTTTTATAAACAAAACAACATACCCCACAATTTATCAAATCATTTCTCGGATCAAAACTTTAATGTAATTAATCACTATAGGGGAACTAGGTTGCCTTTTTACTTGCTTCTGTACGAATTATAACTTTAAACTAACAAGTCTTTCGAAAATTTACAACATCTTTCAGAATTTCAAGGGATAATATAAAAAGATATCCAATGAGACCCGAATGGTTTATTTATTTAAAACCGACCCATACAAGTTTTAATTAACTAAACCACTCACAAATTTAAGAAATTTCAAAGATTGATAAGTTAAACAAAACTAACTCGAGTGCTCTAATTATCTACAACCGTCCCATACCAGCGGTAGATAATCAAATTACTCACAGACATTATTGAATCAACTATCCCCGAAGGGCACAATTGCTCATACAGAAGTTCAACACACACTCCAGGTTTTAGAACACATTTAAACAATTCTAACATAACATTCTTGTTTGATTTCTATTTATAGTGTAGCCACCACTCATAATATTTATACTTAGTTAAATTCCCTATAAGAAAACACAATCTCATAATACTAATACTATCTTCTATAAATAACACTAAAACATTCATTAAGATAATAAATTTGGTAAATCATCCTCAATTCAATAATTCCTCAAGTTGAATATTCAACACTTTTATCTAATTTAGGCCATCCATTCACTACTTTTGATATTGGTATTGTACTTAGCAACAACATATTGTAAACATCTAGTTTCCAATCAAATACCATGATTTCTAAATAAGAAAATATAATTGGAACTCACATAGATCAATCATCCCCAAATTTCAATTAAACATTAACGGTATAATCTAACTTACCTCCCTATAACCATCAACAACTCAAAATCCGTACAACGTAAATATCTTCCGAGCATCACACCAACCCCTTATATGAGTCACGCAACTAAGTTAACCTATATGGTGCAATCATCCTAAAGTATCCTGTCTTCCAATAAGATTTATCCTCATTTTATTTTCTCAACTAATGATAATCATCTCTCAAAACAACCCATATACATATTTTACTAATTCCTGAAGTTGATCCTACAAGTCACCAATAATTACCTCTATTATACTTCTTCGCATTTACTCTATATACCTTTCCATAACTAATACACAATCCACAAATCAAAACGGTCATACTAGATATAAATGTTGTCTTAAGTATATCCTTAAAGCAAATATTCACTGTAATTGTAACACTCAGAAAATTCAACTAATAACCATTGAGTATCCTATTAGTTTCTAAAATCGGTCATACAAATCATCAACAAGTGATAACGAATACTTATTCTTCACAGTTACTAATTTGAGATCTCCATAATCTATAATTAACCACCAAGTATCATCTCTTCTAAATATAGTACTAATTTATCCTTACGGAGAGTCGCTAAGCTAATTATCTTCTTTATCAAATACTTCCCCAAGATGAATCATCAAGTCCATCATCCCAATTAGTGTCCTCTATCTAGGAATCCGAATACCAAAATAGTACCTTATAGCACTCAAAAATCTCAATATCCTGGTATGATACCTGATGAAAACCCATTTGAAACTCACATGGAAAACACCACTTAGTCAACTGATAGCACATAAGGCAAAGATATATTAGTTCCATAAGATCTCTTACTCGTGATATTTTATAACTCATATAATCCCACTTAGACTATTACTTTCAATACTAGCCTCATATATCTAGTCTCCACCACGAGACACCAATGTGTAAATACCCACACAAATTATACATCCATAAACCACTCTTAATTAGGTCATATACCTAACCTCAACTAAGAGTTCCCCAATTCATTTACTACCGTACATGAGATAATTCAAGTGTATTTTAAATCAAATATAACACACAACCCAAATAACCTTCACATTCCTTAGGCCATACTTTCGACATTTACGCATATATGACATAATAGCAAATAATGACTTATCCGCCTCAACCACACACGGAGGCAAATCAAACATAGATAAGGAGACTCGCTTCTTGCGACAGTCCTCCCCAAACACAATAACAACTCAATCAATTCAGGTCAATATATCAATAATTCACGGATGGGTATATCTACCATATTCACCGGCAATCCATGCCCACTTAATCACGACTACCAAGATAATTAAGGATGATTCGAGGTACGACCCCATCGGAGTAGAACCTCCAGCACATAAGGCAACTCTTAGGCCATATGCAAATAACAACGAAATGTAATGCCACATGAGAACGAAATGAACGGAATTTAGAAAAGTATGAACCCTAACTCCGAAGACAGGTAATATACCTCAAATGATTGTGGAGGAATCTATCTCTCCATATTGCTCACATTTCCTTGGATCCTTTGGTTGGTCATTATTATTTTCTGTCATTGAACAAACTCCTGCATTAAACACTCGACGTAAGTTATCGCACACTCTCACTCAGCTAGACTCTACCCGAGAACTTTAACCGAGCTCTGATACCAACTGTGGGGACCCCGACCCGGAACCTACACGTGTCCCGAGCTGGAGCGTCCTCAAACTAACCCAAATCTCCTAACCTTTAAAAACTTTGATTTAACTTTCAAACATAAACACAACCATTTCAAAATAACTCTACTCCTTCCACATTGGAGGAAGAGTTGACCAACCATGAAAATAATAAACGGTTTTAGTTACAAAAGATATCGAATATAATATGGAATTTAAGTTTATGAATACAACCCCTTGAAAAGAATTATGCTAACAAACACTTTCTACACCAATCTATACATAACCCGACAATTCCCAAAATACCACTTCTAAACTCCTTTCCGCCCTTACTTGGTCGGTCCACCTGTCTCGGGATCTAAAACAGTAAAGGGAGAGGGGTGAGAATAAATCTCAGCAAGCTATTATGAATGCAACAATATGCCAAGTAAGATGCAACACATAGCATGGTTTCACATAGCACATTATTAAAGCGGTAAACACCTTACGTTACCTCATTTTACCTTTCCCGTCTGAACAATAAGTCGTACAACGTGGGAGTAAAACTCCACTCTTTGGTGAACTGCCCCCATGCACATTCACCGCTTATAGATCTCATACCCCAGAGATCCATATAAGAAAATAGGATACTTATATGACTCTTATTCAGAGTATCATATAATATCATCGCTCTTGTAAAGCTTGGCTTCATAATGCAGAGCATTCCACCGGTACACCAAATCGCAGCGGTCTGTAAGGCTTTTGGCTCAATACAGTCGCTAGCACAGTCCACTCTGTAGCCACAGAGGGGAACGGTCCCAGGTATAATGAACCTTCAATCATTTATAGAACAAATCAATAATTGATTGAATTCCATTATACCCCCGAATATCAACACGTTCAAGCACATAATAGATACTTGAAATAAAATCCACAAAGGGGATAAACAATATAGCAACATGGTAAAATATACTCATGCTCAACCAACGTCATAATGCAATATTTAAGTAATACACTATGCATAACATAATCAATGAATATGTAACCAAATGAGGTAACAACACAACCGGTTAATCCACACTTGGGATACATTATAATAACATGCTAAATAATCCACAAAGGGGATGAGCAATATAGCCACATGGTAAAATATACTCATGTTCAATCAATATCCTAGTGCAACATTTAATTAACACACTATGCACAATATAAACAATGTATATGAACTCAAGTAAGGCAAGGAAGTATCATCAATCCATCCTACAAGGTCACTATACAATAATACATAGCTTCTATGAAGGCTTAAGCTCAATTTACCAAGTGGGAGTCACAATTTATAAGTGATCAAATAAGGTTGCCAAACAATTTCTGATTCAGACTTAACGTGCTTCCGTAGTTCCATAGTAACCCAATTAAGGTATCATTAAGTGATACAATTGTTCTAAGTATAACTTAGGTTAAAAGGATTAATTCATATCCGAAAAGGTTAGGTTCCAAACTTTATATTGGTTAAGGATCATGCTAGGAGGTTACTAGTGAAAATTCAGCGAAACAGGGAACTAGGCCAAATCGCAACATGGGCGACCGCCCAAAACCTCTTGGGCGACCGCCCAAGAGGGATTTCCAAGCATCCTAACTTCGTCAAGATGGGCGGCCGCTCATCACCACTTGGGCGACCGCCCAAGACCCCCGTCCCGACAAGCTCTATTTCCAAACCCTTGTTTACCTAGGTTCTTTTTTTCCTTTTTACATCTTCCTAACTTTCATAATCACCCAAAAGAATTTCCTAATTTTACAAACTCATTCTAAATCCTTTAAACCAAAATAACATAAATCTAGATTATTTTCCACAAGATTTCCAACCCATTCCACCAACACATTTCAAGTTTAACATCTTAATTTAATTAACCCATTTGCTTACCCTCTTGACCCACTTTCTTAACCAACAACAACATTCTAAATCATTGACTACATTTCTTAACCCCAAGAAGGTTTCCAAGCATCAAACTACCATTTCACTAACAAGAACAACATTTAATAGTTATGAACATCACATAGAAAGGGAAATCATAATAACTCACTCTAGGGTTTGAGAATAGAAGGTTGATCTCCTTAGCTTGATTGATTCTTCTAGATGATCCCACTTCAAAAGTACCCTTGAACTTGAAAATGGTGGAGGAATGGCTTAGATACAAGACTTGGGGATTGGGAGCTTCCATGGAGGTTTTTGGTTAGGGAAAGAATGAGAAAGAATGGAGAAGGGAGGAGGAAGTAAGAGGAGGGGAGGGAGGATGACACATGGCAAGAGTAGGGAGGGTTAGATACTTTGGCCCCCTTCCATAAATATCTAAAATTTGAGGCTTTCACCCAAATCAATATAACCCTTCCCCCTAATTATTTATTCTACCCATTTTAACCTCCTCATACATTTATCTATTTTCTATTTTTATCATTCTCCATGGTTCTTATTTAATATCTAATAAATTCCTAAAAGATTCTAAATTTACTTCTCACCCAATTTATCTTATATTAAGAATTTAAAGACATAATTGAACACATAAAGCTAACATGAATATTAAAAGCATATAATATAATATTTAAAATTAGTGCCTAGGGTTGGGGTCGTCACAAAACTTGTCCAGAGACTTTGGCCAATTTCTGTGCTCTGCTCGGCCGAGTCAATGACTCTGCTCGGCCGAGCACTTCAATACACCCTTTAACTAACTTTTGTTAAGTTACAAAACTTTGTCATTAATTTCTCATTCACCCGGAAATGGTTTTTGAGACATTAAATGAGTTATATAATCTACAACAAATGTAGATTATCATTTGTAACTAGTTTCGTTAACAAATAACGAACTTTCGTTAGAAACCTAGGTCAACGTTAAGTCAAACTTAACTTTCCGTTACCCATTTCCAACAATCCCCCACATGAATGACAATTAATGCATGAATGCAATTTCGTCCAAAATTCCGGCGAACTATTATTACATCGGGATAGATAGCTTGTGGCCTTGAATCCGCCCTAGTGAAATATTATCGGATATACTAGCCATTTGGTAGCGAGTCGCTTTGAACCAGTGACTGTTGGATGTATACCAAGACAATAATACTCACATAATAACAGCTCTAACAATTGTTGTTCTCACGTTTTGTCCATTTCGGCCCTGGACCGTATCTCATTCATAAGCGTTCATTTAGAGGCGACCTAGTTACCTCTCGCTTATATAGGTGATTCTCACTATAAGGAGTATCATGCACTACTCCACCCGTAGGTATAGAAATCATTAAAAGTTTTCTCAACTTATCCTTACCACTGCTGCATGTGCTTGTACTTGGATGTTCTGGGAATGAGTATTCAACATCTCCAGATTAATAAACCGAGTTGTTATTTCCAAGTAACTCTACTAGAACTTATAACTTGGTTGTCTCATTGAACCAAGGGCCTGGGATCTCCATTTCTCAAGGTTGAGTGTCCGTTATAAGTTCTTTTGTTGTGGGTTTTAAACCCATTCCCCTTAACAGTTTATACAGTTGATCTCGATTTATACCTTTGGTAAACGGATCCGCTAAGTTATCACATGACTTTACATAATCAATAGTGATAGCGCCATTCTTGATCAACTGTCTAATGGTATTGTGTCTATGACGAATATGTCTAGACTTACCATTATACATACTATTCTGTGCTCTTTCAATTGCTGATTGACTATCGCAATGTATTAGTACAGCAGGCACAGGTTTGCTCTAACAAGGAATATCCTCCAGGAAGTTCTTAAGCCATTCTGCTTCTTCCCCAGCTTTATCTAAAGCAATAAACTCAGACTCCATCGTGGATCTGGCTATACATGTTTGTTTGGAGGATTTCCATGACACTGCTCCTCCACCTATTGTGAATACATATCCACTCGTGGACTTAGAGTCTTTCGTGTCCGATATCCAATTGGCATCACAGTATCCTTCTAATACTGCTGGATATTTCTTGTAAAGTATCCCATGGTTTAATGTATACTTTAAATATCTTAGTACTCTCATTAGTGCTTTCCAATGATCAGTACTAGGATTACTTGTGAACCTACTTAGTTTGCTCACTGAATATGCAATGTCTGGACGAGTACAATTCGTTAAGTACATCAGACTACCAATTATTCTTGCATATTCCAGTTGAGAAACTGGTTCCCCTTTGTTCTTGGCTAAATGTAGAGCCAAGTCTACCGGTGTTTTAGCCGGAGGGTCATCAAAGACATTGAATTTCCGAAGAACATTCTCTAGGTAATGGGATTGTGAAAGAACTAATCCTTCAGAAGTTCTAGAGATCTTTATCCCTAATATTACATTAGCTAATCCCATGTCTTTCATGTCAAAGTTCTTTTTTAACATGCCTTTGGTATTCATGATTAAATCATGATTACTTCCCATTATGAGCATGTCGTCTACATAAAGACAAACGATAACGAATGATTCAGATGTTCCTTTAATGTAGACACATTTGTCACATTCATTAATCTTGAATCCATTCGATAACATGGTTCTATCGAACTTCTCATGCCATTGTTTAGGTGCTTGTTTTAGTCCATACAAGGACTTTACAAGTTTATACACCTTTCGTTCTTTACCAGGAACCACGAACCCTTCGAGTTGTTCCATGTAAATTTCTTCATCAAGTTCTCCATTTAGGAAAGAAGTCTTCACATCCATTTGGTGTACCTCAAGATTATGCACTGCTGCAATAGCTATGAGAATACGAATTGATGTGATCCTTGTGACAGGGGAGTATGTATCGAAGAAATCATATCCCTCTTTCTGTCTAAAGCCTTTGGCAACCAGCCTAGCTTTGTACTTTTCGATTGATCCATCCGCCTTATACTTCCGTTTGAGGATCCATTTGCAACCTAATGGTTTGCAACCTGGAGGGAGATCAACTAATTCCCAAGTATTGTTGAGCATTATGGATTCTATTTCACTGTTAATGGCCTCTTTCCAGAATGAACTATCCGGACCGGATAAAGCCTCTTTAACTTGATTCTTTGATTCGTTTTCTAACATGTAAGATAGAAAATCAGGACCAAAAGACTTTTCCACTCTTGCCCTTTTGCTACGTCTCGGTTCTTCATCTTCTATTTGAGAAGGACCGGTTGTAGATTCATGTGTTCTCTTATTAGAACCTATATCTTTCCTGTCCTTAGCCGAAAAGATGTTTTCAAAGAATACCGCATTCCTTGATTCTATAGTAGTTCCTACATGCATATCAGGAATGTCCGATTTGTGCACTATAAAACGATAGGCACTACTATTATTGGCATATCCAATAAAAACACAGTCAATGGTCTTTGGACCAATCTTGACTTGTTTCGGCTTAGGTACTTCAACCTTGGCCAAACACCCCCACACTTTAAGGTATTTAAAACATGGCCTACGATTATGCCACAATTCATAGGGTGTTTTATCAATACCTTTCTTGGGTATTTTATTAAGAACATAATTAGAAGTGAGTATTGCTTCCCCCCACAAGGTGTCGGGTAAGCCTGAACTTATCAAAAGCGCGTTCATCATCTCCTTGAGAGTACGATTTTTGCGTTCAGCAACTCCATTAGATTGAGGGGTATATGGAGCCGTTGTTTGATGAATTATGCCGGATTCCCAACATAGTCCTTCAAACGGTGCTTCATATTCTCCACCTCTATCACTTCTAATTTTCTTAATCTTCAAGTTAAGTTGATTTTCAACTTCTTTCTTATAAGTCTCAAAAGCCACTAAGGCTTCATCCTTACTTCTTAAGAGATAAACATAACAAAATTTTGTGCAATCATCTATAAATGTAATGAAGTACTTTTTACCTCCTCGAGTTTGCACAAGTTTTAAATCACATATGTCGGTGTGAATTAATTCAAGAGGAGTCGTGTTTCTTTCTATTGCATTAAAAGGCGACTTCGTCATTTTTGCCTCAACACAAATTTCGCACCTATTAGTCGAGTCGGATTTAGTCATTTGGATTAAATCTTGTCTCGCTAATTTCTTAATGGTGTCGAGGTTTACATGTCCTAATCTATCATGCCATAAATTAGAACTTTCCGACAAGTAAACATAAGAAACACAATTTTTATTCATCGCACTTTGGCGGATCATAGTCATTACATTCATTTTAAAAAGGCCCTCCTCGAGGTAACCCTTTCCAAGAAACAAACCATTCTTGGTTAGTACAAATTTGTCGGATTCAAATACTAGTCTAAAACCGGCCTTACTAAACAAAGCGACGGACACCAAATTTTTACGGATGTCTGAAACATGCAGCACATCCAACAAGGTTACTTTTTTTCCGGAAGTCATCTTCAATATCACGTTTCCAATGCCTTGAACATCGGAGGTCGCAGAATTTCCCATGTAGAGCTTTCTTCCGGAGATGGGAGTATAGGAGGAGAAACTCTCCTTGTTACCACAAATATGGCGGGTAGCACCGGTATCTATCCACCAAGCTTTTGGATTTGCCTCCAAATTTGAAACGTTGGCCTCAGATCATCGCTGCAAAGTCTAAGTCCATGTGGTCAACATTATTAGCCTCTTTCTTAGGAAGACGACAGTCCTTTGCTAAGTGGCCCGGTTTGCCACAATTATAGCATGACCCCTTGAACTTCTTAGAGCCCTTCTTCTTCCCTTTCTTAGCATTCCCGGCAGTTTCGGAATGCTTTCTCTTTGTTCCACTTGTGCTAGCCTCGGCGAGATTGACCTTAGCCTCCATCTTGCCCTTAGCAACCTTGGCCTCGTTGATTCTATTGTTCTCTTCTATTTGAAGACGAACAACAATGTCTTCCAAGGACATCTCCTTGCGTTTATGCTTGAGATAGTTCTTGAAATCCTTCCACGAAGGCGGCAACTTTTCAATGATAGAAGCCACCTTGAATGGATCATTCATGATCATCCCCTCGGCATCAAGCCCATGTAGAATGATTTGGAATTCATCTACTTGAGTTGTTACCGATTTGGAATCGACCATCATGAAGTCAAGATACTTACCGACGACAAATTTCTTTGACCCAGCGTCTTCTATCTTGTACTTCCTTTCCAAGGTGTCCCACAAAGCCTCGGCTAACTCGACGGTACTATACACATTGTATAGTGCATCGTCAAGTCCATTTAAGATGTAATTCTTACATAAAAAATTCCCGTGAGCCCAAGCCTCCTTTGCCATTTGCCTTTGGGGGTCGGGATCACCATTTTCCACCGCTGGAGGATCTTCCTTTAAGAAGCGGTGCAAGCTTAGGGTGGTCAAGTAGAAGAGAATCTTCTGTTGCCATCTCTTGAAATCCACACCAGTGAATTTTGCGGGTTTCTCACCATGACCGAGGTGATGTGGAGTAGGAGCGGGTGCAACATGATTGAATGTAGCGTCACCTTGAGAAGGAGGCGTAACATTCCCTTGACTGGATGAGGAGACATCTTTCTCATTTGCCATCTTTGAAGGTCTTGAAGAAGCGTCAAATAACTCTTACGATTGTTGGACTTTAGTGTGGCTTCTCAAGAACTTAACAGAAAAACTGACGAAGAATTTAACGGAGATTGGGAAAACTAGAAAACAAGTCGAGTCTTGTATTATATATAATCTTCGTAAGAGTTATTTGTCCCGCACAGGTGCTTACGGTTGAATAACAAAACTCTCGTAAGATAAAACGACTTTACTATTAGTTATAAGGAGCACTCCAATATAACTAATCTAACGAACAACACAATGTTTTGAACTTTGGACTTGAAAGGATTTGATGCAACAAGATGATATGATTTGGCTATGTTAATCTATCTCACTAGAGGGTAAAGAGGCTCAAATGACTGTATGAATGAACTGAAATTCGGAGGGGAAGCTTATAAAGAGAGTTAAGGGGTTTGTGTCTTTTTCCACGAAAGGACACAACTTTCAGTTTGAATTGGCACCTGTTCAGGATCTGCTCGGCCGAGTCAAGGGACTCGCTCGGCCGAGCACCAAGCTGCACGGCCGAGTCAATAGACTCGCACGGCTGTGTTGATCAAACTGCTCGGTCGAGCAGACATGTGCCTCGCCCGAGCAAACTTGTCCAGAGACTTTGGCCAATTTCTGTGCTCTGCTCGGCCGAGTCAATGACTTTGCTCGGCCGAGCACTTCAATACACCCTTTAACTAACTTTCGTTAAGTTACAAAACTTTGTCATTAATTTTTCATTCACCCGGAAATGGTTTTTGAGACTTTAAATGAGTTATATAATCTACAACAAATGTAGATTACCATTTGTAACTAGTTTCGTTAACAAATAACGAACTTTCGTTAGAAACCTAGGTCAACGTTAAGTCAAACTTAACTTTTCGTTACCCATTTCCAACAATTCTTTCCATAACAGACTCCTTACAAATCAGGAGTTATACATGGACACGATCTCTCATACGTATTTGATCCATGATTCAAGGGATTTAGCACAATCCTATTACAATTATATCTCTCATCAACAACTATAAATACATGACAATATCAAACGTTCCAAGGTAATTGCTATTTGTTATTCTGAATACATTGTTCTTTATAACTTATCAGCTCTCATATCACCATACTTACTCTCACGCCCGAGGGTCTTCGTCGGAGACCATTCCGGCTAGTCGTGGGTTCTGTTTTCAGGTCAAAGGAGTCAGGAGATCGATCTTGCCGATTGGACGGAGATTGATAAGCACAATTCTTACAGCATCAGTTTGGTTCCATTGCCGGGAATCGTTGTTTTTTGACCTCGAACATTAATCAGAGAGTAATATGGCTCAAGACGGAGAAACCGCATCCTCTTCTAGCAATTCGACGCTCAGCCTGAGAGTAAGGAACGCAAAGGCTGGCACAGGAAACGTCGGCGGTAACACGCTGTAGGGTTTCGAGGGTCCATGCGCAGCGGAATAAGCAATAACTCGAAAAACCCCAAGCCCTAGAATCCGTTCTAGATGAATAATTAAGAGAGATGAAATAGAATTACCAACCTTGAATGCTTTTGCCTTTGATAAACTTGACCCAACTCCAGATTGAATGATCTTGTTAATCCTTGATGAACGAACGGGAATCACGAACCAAAGATCTTGATGAACGAAGATCCTCTATGTTTATCCACGCGCGGAACGAACCCTAGAATTCTTCTAGGAGGATTGCTAGATCCAATTGATTGAAACACCTTTCAATCAATGAAGAACAATGGATTTGGTGGTGTTTGATTCTCAATTCTCAATTGAAATCTCCCACTCTAAGTGTTTATCTCAAGCCAAATCGTTCTAATTACGGCTAGGGCAACCAGGGGCAACTATTTATACGTTACAAATAAAAGCCCTTTGCGAAAACCCTAAAATCAGGCCATTTTACGTATCAGATCCAGTGACGGGACGACTCGTCCCCCGGGGCACGAGTCATCCCCTCTGCGGCTCCCATTGATCTGGCGTCCTGCAAGAGGCACGACTTGGCTTAGCTCACGGGACGAGTCGTCCCTTTGGGCACGACTCGTGCCCTGCAGCACGAGTCGTCCCTCAGACACTCCCTTTGAACCCCACGTCCCTTCATAAGGCACGACTTGGTTCAAAGCCTGGGACGCAGTCGTCCCCGAGCCCAAAACCCATTTTCTTCATTTTTGACAATTCGTTCGATGCGTGTGACCCCATAGGACCATACTATGTTGGCAATGAGTCCGATCACATCGATCCTCATAAGACATGAGCGGACTCTAGCAAGCCATCATGCCTACCCAAATAGTATGATATCAAGTTCGATTTTCCTACATAGAACATATCACAATCCCATTGTCACACGATGTTATATTGAACATGAGTCATGGTCCACGTCAACTCATATTGTTCAATGCTTTCTCGTTACCAAGTAAATTGATTAATCGAATGATATTAATCACATTAATTCATTCGGGCGTGGCCATGCACTACATCAATCTTACTTACGAGTGGCCTAGCAAACATCTCTCTTTACGAGGACAATTTCCATCTTGACTTATCATTCTTCCCAACAAGAATCATACCATGCCAATGATAGCCCTTATTGTCATCCGGTTAAAGACAACGTTAAACTATATCAAACATGATATTCATCGAGCGGAAGACGATGATAATCTCGAGTCAAAGGATATCGATGATATGACTATATGAGATTTAATTATGACATATGACCATGACATAAATCTCATAATGGGTCAAGTCCAATGCCTTGTTCTCTAACAAGTACCCATGAATCTAATGTGCATCTCCGTGCATATAATCATCACATGATTATCCATTAGACTTCATACTAGTGCTTCATAAGTACTAGGGACACGATTATTATAACTAAACATGCAAACACATATAATAATCGAAGAAGCAATCTCATATATAAATGAACAATGACATTAGATAAAGGTCTATCTCTATAGGCCTAGGGCACTAACACCTACGAGTCTCCCGCTTGCGCTAGGCCCAATCATTCATGTATCTTATACCCGTGGACCTAACATGACCATCATGTTTAGCTTGTGGTAAAGGCTTGGTGAGAGGGTCCGAGATGTTGTCATCCGTTGGTACCTTGCATATCTTGACGTCCTCCCTTTCACGGATTTCTCGAATGAGGTGGAAGCGTCTCAAAATGTGTTTGGATCGCTGATGTGACCTTGGTTCTTTTGCTTGGGCAATAGCACCATTGTTGTCACGGAACGGCTCTATCGGGTTAGTGATACTCGGAACGACTTCTAAGTCACTAACGAACTTCTTGATCCAAACCGCCTCCTTGCCGCATCGATCTTCGCTATGTATTCGACTTCCTGTTGTAGAATCGGCAATTGCTCGCTTGGAACTCTTCCAACAAACAAAGACCTCCATTTAGCATAAACACAAAACCAGATCGCGATCTATAGTCATCTTTGTCGGTTTGGAAGCTTGCATCTTGTGTAACCCTTTACAACCGCATCATCTTCCATTCCTCCAAATACCAAGAATACATCCTTAGTCCTTCTCAAAGTACTTAAGGATATTCTTGACAAACTATCGATGGTTCTCACCGGGGATCGATCGAGTATCTACTCGTTGCGCTTAGAGCGTACGAGACATCGGGTCTAGTACATAACATGGCATACATGATAGACCCAATTGCCGAAGCATATGGTATATCACTCATCCTCTTTCGCTCATCATTTGTCTTAGAGACTGATGAGTCTTGCTAAGAGTAATGCCATGTCCCATTGGCAAGTAAGTATCCTCTCTTAGAATTTTCCATCTTTGAATCTTCTAAGGACCTTGTCAATATATGTACTCGACTCAAACCAATTATCCTTCTTGATCTATCTCTATAGATCTTGATACCAAGGATATAAGCCGCCTCGCCCATATCTTTCATTGAGAAACATTTTCCTAACCAGACTTTACAGTCTCAAGTGCAAAAAGGAACATTGTTTCCCAATGAGCAAGATGTCATCGACATACAATACCGAAATAGCACTATGCTCCCACTTATCTTCTTGTATACACAAGGTTCATCTTCGTTTTGATGAAGCCAAACTCTTTGGTCGATTCATCAAAACGTAGATTCCGACTCCAGGAGAAGCTTGCTTCAATCCATAAATGGATCTCTGCAACTTACACACTTTGTTAGAATCCTTTGGATCGACAAACCCTTCAGCCGTATCATGTATACATCCTCAGTAGGTTTAGTTAAGAAACGCTGTTTTGACGTCCATTTGCTATATCTCATAGTCGTAATATGCGGCTATGGCAATTAGGATTCTAATAGACTTAAGCATTGCTACGGGCGAAAAGGTTTCATCATAGTCAACGCCATGAATCTGCCTATACCCCTTAGCAACTAGCCTAGCCTTATAAGTATGTACCTTCCCATCCATGTCGGTTTTCTTTTTGAAAACCCACTTGCACCCTATGGTTTTTACACCTTCGGGTGGATCAATCAAGTTCCAAACTTGATTATCGTACATGGATTTGATTTCGGATTCCATGGCTCCTAGCCACTTGTCCGAATCAGGAGTGGACATCGCCTCTTGATAGGAAGTAGGTTCATCATTCTCAATGATTTCTACTTCATTACTTTCCGTCATGAGAAATCCATTATCTCTCGAGTTCTGATGCGTATCCTATCCGATCTGCGAAGAACTTGTGTATCTTGAACCGGTTCCACAGCAAACCTTGTGAATTTGGTTCCGTCTCTACTACTGGCTCTATGTCATTTTCAGGTTCTTGAATTTCTTCAAGATCAATTTTACTCCCACTAGTTTCTTTAGAGAGAAACTCTTTCTCTAGAAAGACACCATTTCGAGCAACAAACACTTTGTTCTCGGATTGGTTGTAAAATTGATATCCTTTCGTTTCCTTAGGATAACCAACGAAAATACATTTATCAGATCTAGGTGCAAGTTTATGTTCGAAACCAATTTCTTTACATAAAGCCTCACATCCCCCAAATCTTCATGAAAAGATAAGCTAGGCTTTCTTCTATGCCACATCTCATGTGTGGTTTTAGGAGCCGATTTAGTAGGGACCTTGTTAAGTGTGAAAGCCGGGCCGTTTCCGAGGCATGTCCCCAAAAGGAAATAGGAAGGTTAACTCTCGACTCATCATCGATCGAACCATATCTAATAGAGTTCGATTTCTCCTCTCGGACACGCATTCCTTATTGTGTGGTGTTCGGGTGGAAAGTAAGTTCTAAACAATTCCACAACTTTTCCGGATGATTCGTTCAAATTCTTGGCTCAAATATTGCTTGCCACCGTCAGATCGGATCGAAGTGTTTTAATAGTTTTGCCAAGTTGATTTTTGTACTTCACTTTGAAATATTCTAAATATCTCAAATGCTTCACTTTTGTACTTCATCGAGATAGACATAGCCATATCTTCCGATGAAGTCAAGTCGGTGAACGTTATGAAGTACTGAAATCCTCCCCCTAGCAATGCTATTCATTGGTCCACATACATCAGTATGTACGAGGGCCAACAAATCACTAGCCAAATTTTCACTACTCTTAAGTAAAAGGTGCTTTAGTCATCTTTCCCAATAAACAACAAGACTGCGCAAACATCATAATGATTCATAATCATGTGGAAGTCTAAATATCCATCTTTATGGAGTTTACGAGATGCTGTTCTCGTTTATGTGCCTCCCGAAGACGGCAATGCCATTTATATGTGTCATTCACATTGTTTGGTTTGGATTTCTTACTAATATGATAGTACATTATCAACATTATTTCTCAACATCCAGAGACATAAAAGGCCATTAAAAAGAATGAGCAACACCAATAAAGCATGTCATTCAAATAAATTGAA